>JASDQU010012593.1:65789-77914 GCA_032191745.1 Picea mariana
AAAGAAGTCACACTTGCTGAAAGTTAGTAATAGAGTAAAAAATTATGAAACTATTTCATCAAAATTATATAGATCAAAATTTATTATTATTCTTTATATTAAATATTTTGGATTAAAAATAGAGTAATCATGAACCTTCTTGACTTGGCGAGGGATTTCCTTGGATGATATGCCATGACCCAGAAGCATCTAAGCCGTCAAAGTCACACGGGGATCGCACCTGACCTGGATCACACCAACCCTTAACATGGCTGGATTTGAGGTGTCCCCAAGAGTTTTGATCCGATGACTTTCACTTACGGAGTTCCTTAACAACACACTCTCTCACTGACTGCTCTAGACCTTAGGGTTTTTAATTTTAATATATTATAATATTTGAATAATATAATTTAATAAAATCTTTGAAAAAAATAAAATATAATAATTGTGATCTTAGTAAATAATTATATTATAACTTTGTCTTATAATCAATTAGTGAATAATTATATCATAATGTTATTATTAGAATATATGAAAAATACATAATTATTCAAATCACAATCATTTCACTCATCATATTTATGTTTTTTTGTTGCTAAACATGTTTAATCAACATATTGTATCTTGTTGGACAACAAACAATTCACCTTGAATAAGAGTTAAACATTATATTACATTAATGGTTATAAGTTCTTGTAATCACAATCGAAATTGAATGATTTCATAAAAGTAAATTTAAACATTATATGACATCTGTAAATTTAAATGAGTGATACGTCTCAAATTTAATTTAAACACGTAGAAATCATCAATAATGTCAATCATTAGCATTTTATAAATCAAACAACAACAACAACAACAACATGATATGAAAAAACATAATATACATGAGCGATATACATATTATTTTTTTTTTCCAAAAAAGTCTTTATATTCCTAAAAAAAAGGAACATACATGTTACAATCTCTTTATAAAAGACCTTCCATTCTTCTTCCTTACACATTTCACCTTGTTCGCTACAGTGATATCATACTTTTGCATGCCATTCCCAACAACCCATTACATCAAAGAAAAAAGAAAGAGCCATATTCCTAAAACATTCAAAAAACATTTTTTGCCTAAGGAACTACGGAAACACAATATTACTTAGAGACAAAACTCCATAGAGTTATGTTCCTCCCTATCCTTGAATTTGTACCACCTGAATGCACCCACTGGGAGGGAGATAGCTTGTTTAGACAGTGAATATGCTTGTGAATTTAGTTCCCTAAATATGTGTGTCACCTACAACCATTCCAATGATGAGAGCATATGGAGAATCTATGAAAGAATAGACTGGAGATTCACATTGGTTACATATAGCTTGTTATTTTCCCAATCCAAAACCAATTTTGATTCACCTAGAATATGTATCTTCTTAAGTCCTTTCATGGAGGTTGATTCTAAAAGAGTCAATAGAGATATAAATTCGGTTCTATTATTCGACCCTCTATATAGAGAGTATCTCATGTGTATATAGTGGTTGTGATTAATGAACAATACCACCCCCACTCTACAAAGAGGAGAATGGCCCTAGATGGTGCCATCAAAGTATCCCCACAGGATATCATAATCAAGTTATGGCATAGCAATCAGATGATGATTCTTTTTTCTTATGTCAACCAAGAATTCTTTAGCCAATTCAAGTCCTAGGTTTGAGGTATCCTATGGTTCTATTTCCACACTTTTGAAAACAGTTGAGTTCCTGGCCCACCATAAGCTCTACACAAGGATGCACAGAAGACCTTCATATTTATATGTGGAGGAATCAAATAACTAATCTTTGAAGCATTCCCAAAGATTGCTTATGTTCCAAGATTCCTTTACTTGGAGGTCCTCGCAAACCATCCATATTACTTTCAATACATATGAACAAGATATGAAGATGTGAGAGATGGTTTCTGCAAATGATTTACAAAGGGAACAATGACTTGGGCCTATCAAGACCCTTTTTAAACCAATGTCCCACATAAGAATTTTATTAGGTAAAGCCATCTAGGATGTGATTTTTCACTTGAAAGGGGTTCCTGGTTTCCATAAAACCATGAGCCTTTTTGTCCTTCGAATTTTGAGTCCATTCTAGCTTTGCAACTTAATTTGGCTGTGAACTCCTCGGATTGAGAATTTTTGGAGGTCAACATAATTCATGTTTGGTATTAGGGTTGAGCCTTATGAAATTTGAGACCAGGAGAGAAATTTAATGGTCCCATTCAGAGGCCTCTATCCCTGATAGACCTAAGAGAGAATAATACTTCCAAACTTGTCTCCTGACACAATGAGGGACTTGTATTATAGCCTACTCCAGTGAAACAATTCCCGCATTGTGGAGGGTTTAGATGAGGGGTTCTGACAAACATAAATCATTTTCATATCCAAGCCATGTATCTTCCTCTAGTCTAATGATTCTATCATTTCCCACTTTCCATACTGTACAAGGGTCGATTAATGAAAAAGAGGAGACCAAGGCCCTCCAAACCATGGAACCTTTGGAATATTTATAGGGCTTCTTAAACTAGTCCTTGGTCGAATGATCGGGGAAATATTTTGATTTGAGAACTTCACCCCAAGTTTTGTCACTATGGATAAGCCTCCAAAGGATTCTTCTAACTAATTCTCGAGAAAAGAGGGGAATATTTCTAAGAAACCACCTGCCTATTTCCTTAGGACTGGCCATGTGGTCCCATTTGACTATGGGATTCCACTAATTTTGCAGGAGCTGGACCAGAGAAATTAAACATAATATTTGCGTATTTTTTGGAGGATCCCTTTGGGGATTGCCTCTATGGAGGTCCAATAAGACAATATTATCTCAATAAAATACTTGATCAATACTAGTCTACACCTCGATAAAGGAGACGAATGACCCAAATGGACACACAAGCCTCCACCTTCTTAACCATTCAAAACTAGCCGGTGAAACAATAATTGTCAGGTTTTAGGTTAAAGCCGAGGTGTTTAAATCCCTCCTCTAAACCTTTCCGTGAGAAAGGAAAGAGGTTTGACATAGCATGAGAGACCCGGGGAGGGAAGTTATGAGAGAGGAATAGATGATTTCCGGGGAAACCTTTTTCCAATGGGATAATTTTACATGGTTTTTTCCCAAAAATGGATTCGCCGATTTCCAATTTTTTTCTAAAATGGATTCACCCAAATTCCATAGATTAAAATTATTTTACCTTTAAATTCGCCAAAAATTTATAGAAAATTTATAAAATCCTTAGAAATTTGAATATTTTTACAAAACTATCACCAAACATTTTACATTTTGCATATTAAGGACTAGTAAGATTAGCCCATGTTTCTACATTTTTAATATAAATTTCCATCCTTAAAATTATCACTAGAGAGAGGAGGCATGATTTTCCCACATTAATTTTCATTCCCAGAGCCTTGCAATACATATCCATAATCCATTTTAAAACTTTCAAGTCTCGAAGAGAGGCAAGAGAGAACTAGAGGACATTGTTGAAAAACATAAGGTGGGAGTTAAACATGGAAGGGGAAGTTTTTATACCTGAAAAAAATCTGGAGGCTCTAGCTTCGGTCAACATCCTACTAAGGGATTCAATGAAAATCAAGAACAAGAAAAGGGAGAGGGGAATTCTTGTCTAATCCCACAAGAGACTCTAAATAAATTGGAGGGAGATCTATTGATAAGAATTTCAAAGGAGGTCGATTGGATGCATCCCATTATTGAGTTTATCGCTAAGAGGTCCATGACTAGATGGATCAAATCCAGACGAATAAAAGTCCAACTCACCTTATCATACACCTTGGAGAGATTGAGATTGAGAATGACTACTTATTGATTGGAAACTTTAATAGAGTGTAAAGATTCCTAAGCTATGGCTACAACATTGTGGATCTAATGATTTCTCAGATAGTTGAATTGTTCCTTCAAAATTACTTCACTCATCATTGGTTTGAGACGTTGAGCGATGACCTTTGAAACAATCTTGTAAATAAAATTACAATATGAAACTGGGAGATAATCACTTAAGGGTTTCCTAGACTGAGATTTGGGAATGAGATCCAAGAAAGTTGATTTGAAAGAATGCAACATCTTTCACGAGATCTGAGTCTCTCTCACCACCTTAAGAAAATATTCCTTAATCCATTCATAAAAACTAACATAAAATTCAACAGTCAAGCCATCTGGGCCCGGAATCTTCCCATTTTTCATTGATAAGAGAGCATTTTGGACCTCCTCCTCCATCACATTTTATGTTAGAGCTCTATTCATGCCATCAGTAAAGACTAGGTGAAATTTTGATACAACCTCTAGGATCTCCCAAATCAAGAAACCCTATGACTCTTTGAATAGAGAGAAGTGATCGATTCCTTCATCCGCCTTCTCTTTAAAAGAATGAGCCAAGGTATCGCATGGACGTTCTATCTCCCAAATGGTATTTATGTTCTTTTGATAATTTGAGAAGTGGTGAAAGAACTTTGAATTGATCCATAAGGCCCTGCTCTTCAATTTCCAGGTTTGCTCCTCTTTATCAAGGAAGGAGTGTCGAGCCTCCTATAGAGAGTGCAAATGAATTGGGAGCTCCACAGAGAGGGGAGACTCACTTAACTCCATATTCATAGTAAATTCTATATCTTCCTTTCTACATCCTCCAACGCTGCCTTGGATTTCTTTGCATATTGCGCCACCCATTGTTTTAAGACCTCCTTGACTCGGGAAATGTTATCTACGAACTACATCATGAGTGTTGAGGGATTCAAGGAGGAGAGATGAACCCATGAGCTTGTTACCATGCTACATAAAACTTTCTCCTCCAACCATGTGGGGTTTAACTTGAAAGGTGACGGGGGATTTGATTCTCCAGTATCCACCTCATAGATGATTTTAGGGGCTAAATTTCGCAAATGGGCTAATTTTCCATGGTGTTTCCCAAAAAAAGATTCACCAATTTCCATCTTTTCTAAAAATGATTCACCCAAATTCCAAAGAATAAAATTATTTTACCTTAAAAAATAGTCAAAATTTCATAGAAACTATATAAAATCCTTAGAAATTTAAATATTTTTACAAAATTATCACCAAACATTTTATATTTTGCATATTAAGGATTAGTAAGATTATCCCATGTTTCTACATTTTAATATAAATTTCCATTCTTAAAATTATCCCTGGGACTCCACCTTTAGAATAATAGGTGTGTGATATGACAGGCCACCTAAGGAGACAAAGGATTTCATCAGTAGATCATTAGACATAAGGTATTCTGACATAAAAAAATTGTCAATCCTTTTCGAGATGGAATCATTATTTAAACAAAGCTTCATCCACGTGGGCTCTAGTTTGACAGGCTCCACACCGATAAGGTGATGTGTCTACAGGGAAGATGAAAAAAAATCATGAGGGTGTTGACGAGGATTAGATCCCCAAATCATAGAGAGAAAGAGTGAATTTTTAGATCTCTGCAAACTAGCATATGAAGCTGATCAAGAACTTTGGAGGCCATCAAGTCTTCCCAAAAAAAGATATGATCTACGTAGGGGCCATAAAAATTGATGATATTCAATGGAGTATCAATTATTTCTACTTCCATATTCATAGAGATAGAAGACATGCTAACAAAAGAGGAGATATATTTGCATGAATGACTCCATCTGGTAAAAAGGCCTCCTGATTGCCCTACAACATCAACAATGTAGAACGTCTAATTTTTACACTAGCTCTCCAATAAAGAAATAGTTGTGGAGGCTTCACATATTATTTCCTAAATAAGAAACACATATGGGTTGTGGCTTATAATGATCCTTTTGAGGGATAGTATTTTAGGGGTGCCCCTAATACCCCTTGCATTAAATGAAAGGACAATCATGGGTTTCCTCACTCCAAGGGCATTTTGAGGGATTTCCCCACCCCAAGGTCCCTTGAAATAGTAGTTTGTTTTCCTTTATTTATTTCCAAAACAATTTTTTGCTAAGATTTTTTAAGGAAACACTTCCTTCTTATTGAGTTGAGTTGGTCGGGATTGAGATCCATCCCTCCATTAGAGGATACATCCTCTTTCTTTTGGGGTGGGGTCTCAATGCATAAGGTTTTTTAGGAGGGGTCGAAGGTTGATGGGAGAGAGAAATAACAAAAGGGGGGACAACCTTTGACATAGGGTCGATGGGATACGGGGGAGAGGGGATGGGGGGGGAATATGAGGTTAAAATCATGGGAGGAGACAAAGGAACTAGAGGAGGAGGAGGAGGGGGGAGGGATGGGAAACCTTGGTGAGGGAAATGGTGAGGGGAGATACATATAAATATACATGTCATCAAAATCAATAAACATGTCATATATACATATCAATTCAAATATAAAACAATCAATATACATGTTAAATAATACCACTACTAACTAGGTCCACCACTAGAGGTAGAGGCATGTGTATCAATACCTATGTCAAAAATAAATAATGAAAGTATACTCTCATACGTCTCTCCACTAGGATAAATTTGTGCAACACTAGATGTGAACATAATTTCCACAAAATCAATAGCTTGGGACACATGTGGAAGAGGAGGGGGATGAGGATGAGGATCGGACGATGGTGACACATGTGGAGGAGAAGGACAAGTATCAGTGGATGGTGGCACAAGGGGAGGAGGAGGAGGATCGATGGATATTAACACAAGTGGAGGAGAAGTAGAAGGATAAGTGGATGGTGACATAAGTGGAGGATGAATAGGAGGATCAGTATATAATGCATACAAATGTGGAGGAGAAGTAGGAGGATTGATGGATGGTGACACAAGTGGAGGAGGAGGTGAAGGATTGATTGATGGTGACACAAGTGGAGGGGGCAAAAGAGGATCGATGGATGGTGTAGACACATGTGGAGGATAAGAAGGAGGATTAGTGGATGGTGACATAAGTGGAGGAGGAGGAGGAGGAGGAGGATTGGTGGATGGTGACACAAATGGAGGAGGAGGAGGTGTTTTAACCCTGAATTACACCAGACATGCATACCTAGCATCAAGCCATCTTACTTGTTATCTTTGTCAAGCCATCACTGGACAGATATTCTAAAAAACCCTTTTTTTTTTAATGTGTATGTGACCTACACCACTACTTCCTGCATACACATGCTTTCTACAGCATTACAACCCACGTACACTCACAAAAAGAACGAAAAATGAAAATTGCAAAGGAATACGTGTTTTCGTGCCGTTACCTAATCAGTTGACCACCCATAGCCAGTCACCCCAACCGTTACTATCTCTTTTGACCTATAAAAGAAGGTGTTGGGGTCCCATTCCAAAGAGAATCATGAGAGCATATGAACTCTGCCCATTTTTGTATTGCCCCTTTGCCCCAATATTTTGCAACCACGTTGTGAGTTTGAGCCGAATTCCTTCTTTCTCCATTGCAAACCCTTGCCATTTCCCTATAGATAACTGAAGAGGAGAAGAATACATGGAAGTAGTTGGTGCATGGCGAAGAGGATCCCATGACCAAGTTTGAGGAGAATTTGTCGGTCTCATATTGTAAACGATTTTTGTGAGATTAATATAAAGAAATACTTTTTCCGTCCCACCAAATGATGTCTTAAATCTTTATGATTTGTTTACATTTTTGTTATGATGTCTAACCCACTAATCCGTATATATAATGCATGCTTGTAGTTTTTTTTTTGTCTTTTGGTGAATGCAGGTTGGCCTTGGGAGGAGATCTGCAGTCGAGAAACAACTGAGCGCAAAGGGATCAACACCAGATGTAAAGTTTAAGGTATGCCTACTAGATCCCTGTACTTTGTATTTTATGTATGATTTTCGGGTGATGATGGGATAGTTGTTAAAAAGTAGGAGACTTTAGATGGTTAGCTATGCTTGCACTTTAGAACTTTGGTGTAGTCTGTAGAGGGATTTTCCTGCTATAACAGAATTGGCGACTGTACTGGGGACACCTCTAGGGTTTTTGGGGATATTCTTGTGGGTGTTTTGAATCAGTTTATTTACTGTTTTTTGAGTTTTTGTAAGCTTCTGTGTCTTTAAGGGATTTTGGTCTTCCATACCAATACTCGCTTTTTCTTCAATGTTGGTTTTCATTTTTTTGAGAAGTTACAGAGGTGTACACAACCTATAGTGGGCCTGCACATGTGCATATACACCCTGCCTTTGGACATCCCACACACATACGAAGGTTGTTGAAGTGTCAGTAGCGTGCCTGTGTCAAGATTTTTTTTTTTTTTTTTAAAGAAGAGGCAGTCATCCTCTACTCTGTCAGAAGTCACACTTCTCAGGGGTTTTATTGATCTAGCCCTGGTCTCTGTTATAGCAGTATGCAACCTAGGTCTGACCTCAACATAACTTTCTTTTTATCAAAGATTTATTGTGTTTTCTTTATTAGGGTTTTTAGACAAGTTTGTGAGTCTATTCTGATCTGCCTGCTTGGTATTGTCAGTGGCTCCCTACGATCTATGATGGGACAAAAGTCATTTCTTGGTATTGACTTGTCGTCATTTTCCCCTTTTTTTCTTTAGAAGAAGAGAAAATAATTCATTTTCAAATTTCTTGTTTTGAAGCATAAAACAATAAAAAATAAAAAATAAATATTTGTTTGGTAAAGTGATTTAGGTTAGTTGTTTTCTTTATCAAGGAAAAATAAAGTTTTCTTAAGTTCTTTATTTGAATTCTTGGGACATTAAGTAGCTCGTAGTCGAGCGAAAATCTTGTTTTAATTTTTTCATTTCAAAGATCTGAGAAAAGTAGTTACGAAAAAGTTTGGTTAAAGAGTTTAAATTGACAAATCTTTATTTGTGAAGAAGGAGTAGTTTGTTTTCAGTTTCATATTATGCTCTTCTCTTTCGTCTCTTAAAGAACATCACTAGTTTCACTTCCATTCCCTTTGAATTAAAATAACCACTAAAATTAACACTTAATTAAAATTTATTAGACTTTGTGTTTGTAGGGTCCATCAATTTAATCTAGGATAGAGCCTTGATTTAGGATTGGAGAGGAAACTCTTCAAGGCTACAAAAACAAATATAAGAGTCTTTGCTAGGGAGTGCTTGAAAGTCCAATAACCTTGAAAGTTATCTAGGACCCCCTCTAACATAGGGGATAAACACGAGGTCATGTGTGGAAAGGTAGTGGAGATAACCACTCCAAAGCCGGACCAAGCATAGTGGGGAACACATATAGAGGGATTATCTTGGGATTCTATTGATCGCATTTTCCATGGAGCTTCGTGGGTCTCGAATCTATTCAAGTTCCTCAGTCATATTCCGAAACACTTGATTTATATACCCTTGATAGGTTTCGGGCTTGATACCCTTCTCATTGCGGTCTACCTGACTGTCGATTGTACCCGCCTGGTGACTGCGGGGGTATACCACGATACCTAGGGCATACATCGGACCACACTTTGTAGAGTGTACCCGAAGGGTGCTTCCGTATTTGAGTTGCACTTGCACTGGTAAGTTTCTCTGTTGTTGGCCGGTGTAACTGTTCGTACAACTAGCTAGTGATCTTTATGTCTTGTCTCATAGGAGATTTTTCTAGTGTGTGCTGGTCTTTAACGTTAATAGAAATATCTAATGTCTCATTGATATTATCACACCGTAGAGGATCAGGAGCTTCATCAGTTGCTAAGGATTCTTGGCCTGTCGCCAGTTAATTTGGAGCCACCCCCGCCACCACTAAGGTGAAGACTAGACCAACAAGGGTCTTTTGAGGCGATTGGGCCACATGAAACTGAGCCCAACCCATCTTCAAGAGAAGAAAATTTGATTCCAAAGGAACCAACCATTTTCAAATTTGAAGAAAAAGCTCTTGGAACATATAACCCTTCGATCATTGATCTATCGGCACCCATCATCATACAGGTTAAACCTTACGAGCGTTAGGTAGTGTCACAAGCAGCGATGGAGACAAATGTTGCTACTTCTTCAGGGAATCCTCATATTCCCTCTACGAATGTCACTACAAGGGGTATTTTGCCTCCTAATCAACCTTCGTCGGTCCAAAAAACCATGGTCTCTGACAACTCTACCTCGAGAAATGGTCTGATTCCTTCTATGTCGGCGATCACTGCTCCTTTCACCTAGAGTGAGACAGGCCCTCCATTCTCATATGGGATGCCTAGATTCGATACAAACTCTGTTCTTTCCTACTCCACTCTAGGGGTAGGGAGCTTGAACACTCCTCTGCAAGGATCCATGGGGGGCACTTCAGCTCATTATAATGCTTTCCCTTATGGAGGGGGTCATATACCTCTTTCGTCCCCTTCGCTCGGCAGTGCTCACCAGAGCTCTGCTGGGCTGAACATAAACTATAGTTCGTTTGGAGTAGGTAGTCAAGGACTTCCTTATTATAGCATGCCAATAGGTTTGACACCATTCTCTTTGTTCAGCACATTTGGTAACAACACATTTTCATTAGCTATCGTCTCGACCGGGGGAAACCCCGGTTATGGACAACAAAATCCTATGCAGGGTACTATTCCTCCACAAGGGGAAAAATTAGGAATTACTTTCTCACAAGGACTTTGGAATCCATGGCAGGGATCAGTTCCCTCGTCAGGGATGCTAACTAGGGGAAACCCCTTCCATAGCCAATGGAACCCCGAGCAAGGCTCATGACCTATGCCTATCAGATCGACAGGGGGAAACCCTTTCCAAAATCCTTGGAATGCGACACAAGCCCAACCTTTTACGTCCTATTACGTGAGTCAGCCAATGATGTCTCAACAAGTGCAAAATCCATACGCTAGTCACGACCATGGTTATTACTAGAACCCTAGCTAGCAACCTAACTTTTCCTGGCAACCTGGTGTCAGCCAAACTCTAGGCTCCTTTTTACCTGGTTATAATCAACAAGCCAAATTACTGTTTATGGAAACTTTGCACTTGCCTAACTTGACAAGGTTATTAAATGACCCCATCTGTCATGATCCACATTGGCCTCCCATGCCAACCAAGGTGCCTTCAGACATTCCAAAGTTCAAAGATAAGCCTAATGATGATCCAGGCGATCATGTGACTACCTTCCATTTATGGTGTTCGTCCAACTCTTTGAGAGACGACTTCGTATAGTTTTTTTTGTTTCAATGCACTCTCATCGGGAGTGTGTCGAAGTGGTACATTGAGCTCGACCGCTCAAGATACTCTTCCTTTGACAAATTTGCAATGGCTTTCTTAAACCATTTTCAATTACCTGAGAGATATGATGCCAACACCGAATTGCTGGCCAACTTTGAGCAGACAAAGGTGGACCATATCTCCGATCACATCCGAGAATGGAGACAATGAAAGAGTTTGATAAAAGTACCGATCCCACCAACATTCCTGCTTGAGTGGTTCCTTAAGTCTTTGGTACCCCAGTTATCTAAAGATGTCGTAACCTCAGGGGTATTTTAAGAAGAAGAAGCGATAATGAGAGCTCAATAGCTAGAGATGATTTACTCTCAGTCTGGTTTACTTTATGAAGTTTTTCCAGATGCACTGTGGTCAATCCTTGACAAGACTAGATAGATATCTAGACCACATGCTGATGGTATTGTTGATTCAGTGCAAACGAAGCCCGAAAATCAGTTGTCGAATCAATTGCAGGAATTCTCAATACAACAGACAACGACCAACTATACCACTGGTTTGGCTACCCCCCCTACTCAAACTTCGAATGTACACAATGTCAAATCAACAAACCCGAAGGCCACCCAACAGCCTGACGAAAAGAAGACACAGCGAAAGAAGGGTAAGGGGGATAAGAAACATACCAATAATGTTGGTGGGGGAAACACAAAAAATAAGAAGTCGAATTATCCATGTAATCTTTGCACGGAAGACCATCTGACTCACTAGTTCCCTTGGCTTGCAGAGGACCATAATTTATTGGCATAGCAGTAGCCTATCGTGTTAACAAACCCATTTCCAGATGGGAAAAATTTAACTCAAACCTCTTCGAGCACAGAAGGGGGTAGTCAGGGACCCCCTTCGTCTTCGAGTAATCCTTCATCTGTGAATGTGTACATGATGAAAGGTAGCATTGATATAGCAACTGGGACACGCGACTATGAAATTCCAAACACCTCTGAGAAGGGTAAAGAAGTTGAAAACCCATATCTTCCTCTCCATATTGAGAAGATGTTGGGTGAAAC
>JASDQU010012593.1:78197-94305 GCA_032191745.1 Picea mariana
CCAACCAGTTTTGTCTCTGTCACCTACTCTTCTTACCACTTTTGACGGTCGTTCTTTTCGACCACATGCAATCATCCCCTCTTTCCTCGTGCAGTTAGGGGGGAAGACCGCGTGTGTTGATGTTGAAGTGGTTTATGTGTCTCTCCACTACAATATATTGTTAGGAAGGAGTTGGAACTATGCTATGCAAGCAGTGGTCACGACATTTTTCCAGATCTTGTTGTTTCCACATGAAGGTCGGATCGTGTCCATTGATTAGATATCCTTCTCCCGTCCTGACCCTTCATCGAGGGTATCCTCGGTCCCGATGATTGATAACCCTCAGACCGAAATTGTCAATGTAGGGGTTGGTTTGTGCCCACCTTTGATGGGTACTTTTGATTAGCCGCCTCCGACCGACAATGTCCAGTACATATCGACTATCCCCGAGCAACCTAGGGATGAAATATTTCAAATCTCATCGTTTCGCACGACTTAATTTAATGATCCATGGACTCTTCCTTCCCCATTAGCCATGATGTAAGGGACAGGGCACCATGGCATGGCCATGCATTTTTCTGCGGAAGAAGTTCCGTACTCTATAGTCCAATAAGCTTCCGTCGACCTCGTTTCGACTCTCGCACAGAAGTTAGATTCGGTTCTCAAGCCTATTTGGGCTCAAGGTTCCCTCGCCGATAGTGATTCTTTATACTTAGTATTGCCCTCAGACGAGGTGATTATTGAGGCAATGACTAGTCCAGACAGACCCTGGGATGATCTCCATCAGATATCTTATTTTCTCCTAGAGTTAAGAAGAATTGAAGCAAGTGAATTCACTCTGAGTATGACTAGAGATAGGGCTTGTCCTATCAATCCTTTGGCTATGCACATTGTTTACACTGAAGGAAATATGGAAACCATCACTAAAATGATACCTATTGATATCTCCAGAACCCCTCACGTCATGGAGAATATATTCGTCGGAGCGGACTACTCCCCCGAGGAGATTTGAATCTACAAGGATTTATTTAAATAATTCTGCGACGTTTTTTCCTGGTCTTACGAGAAAATTCCAGACATAGATCCAAGAATCATTGAACATGAAATCACAACATATCCTGACACTAATATGGTTCAACATAAGCTTCGTCGAGTTAATCCTAGGAAAGAAGCAACTATTAAGGCTGAAGTAGAGGAACTACTCAAAGTTGGTTTCATCTACCCCATTCAATTGACTCAATGGGTGTCAAATCCTGTTCTAGTCAAAAATTATTTGGCGGAGCCTAGAAATGGGTTGTACCTCAAGAAGTATTACTCATAGGTGGGTCACCTTGGGTGACTTCTTATACATATGTATAGTTCTTATACATTTTCTTCTTAGTTTTTGTCATTTTGGTTTTATGGACGTGTCGTTTTTTATGTCATCGTTTTCACTATGGCATATGTCAAGTGAATCAGAGGTGTTCATTGGGTTCATGAACAGTGCTAGCCAGCACACTCAGAGGCCTTCTTCCACAGCTTGGGTGATTTTCACACCTCAAGGCCAATTGTTATCTTCATGAGGTATCTGTTTAGGTGACACCATAAACAATGTCGTCAAATACAATGCAATCTTAGAGTTTCTTCGTGATGCTTTGTCACATGGTATCTCTCACCTACGGGTCTACTTAGACACTCAACTAGTTGTGTCCCAGTTAAATGGGGTTTACCACATTTACGATCCTACTTTACACTAACGGTTCCTTAAGGTACGTCTCTTAGAATGAATTTTTGATTACATTATGTATATCCATGTTCCTAGGAGATTGAATCAAATCACAGATACTCTAGCTAATCATGTATTAGATCAGCATATTTCACACATGTAATAAAAAGCACACACATGCACTTGTAAATACATTTTAAAAATAGATGTAATCCATAAGATGTAAAAAGATGTAAATATGCATATATATATCAAAAATATCAAAGTACATGGGTGGGCGTAAGTGCCTCAAAAATATGTCCAGTAAGAGTCACATGAAGTATGCCCTAAAAAGTATACAAAAGGTGCCCTCGGCACGTGAGTAGTCTATCCTAGCTAGGGGCAGGGCCTGTTGGCCCTGCCATAATGAACAACAACATTTTCCAAACACTGAAAGAGATAGACCCATGTTCGTGGCACCCCAAATACATGAGGTTTCATCGATGGTGGGAGATCCTCAATCTCCGCCATAGGGACTGTACAAGTGAGCGCGGTGAGGTTCCGCTCCACCCGTCTCAATACTCTCTTAGCCTCTCCAGCTGGAGGCCCCTCCACTGTTGTTGTTGGTCTGACGGCTGATGTTGGTCCTACCTCTAGTCAAGGATGCCACCTGGTCCTCAAGAAGTCTGCTAGACACACTGGTCCCACATTTGTACATAACAAATACATAATTGTCAGATACTTTGGTACACATAAAAATGATATATATAAAAAGAAATAAAAATTAAATAACTTTGAAAAACAAACATACCTAGCCCTCCTCGTTCTACTCTGGGAGGTACGGGCATATCAGGATCCCTGGAGAAGTCGATCCCAGCATAGGGGTAATCCTCTATAGCCAGAATATGTCGAGACCACTAGTCAAAATTTTTATCATTGAAGGCCTTGATGGTCCTCCCTCCCCCCTGTCGCGGAAACAACGCCGCCCATATGAATAACGCTGGGAGATAGGCCACGTGCCCTTGTATTATCTCTCGAGGACTTAGACTAGGTACCCTCTCGAAGAAAAAGGAACATAAAATAGTCCCGAACCTGAAGTTTCAGTGTTCCTGTATCGGACACTATGTTAGTTGTCTCTTCATGCAATCCAACATGGTTGTAATCCAGTCAAAAATCCATGCATTTAAGCACTGCACTACACAATGCATGTGTGCCTAAGAGGCCTGATGTAAATCCATGGATCCAGTGATCCGCCCAATGAGTAGAACTATCACTTTCAATGATAGGTTTTCGATCTTTTGTATAGGCACCTGAGAACCTACATTCTCAGTACCAGCCTCGCAATGGAGTCCAATCAACTCCTCAATGTTGGGAGGCCCAGGGGGGAAAGTACACAAGTTGATTGGAACACCTCTCCTCGAGAGACCAGTCAGGAAGTAAATGTCTTTAGTCATTGGAGTCAATGACTGCCCCTCGAGAATAAATTCCTTAGCGCCAGGATGCCAGCAATCTATCAAAGAATTCAACATCTTGGGTTGAGCCCTCATGAATAGACACTGGAAGAATTTTAACAACCCACATTGTGATAAAACAGTGACAGCAGCAGGGTCTTCTGAGACAAAAAAATCAATGTCCTCATGCTCCCTCTCTCTCCAATGAACATACATCCTGCAAAATGACAAAGTCATGGGGAGTTAACTCTTGTTTTTTATTTTTCCACTTATTGGAGGGTGTATGTGGGTTGTCTTGGCGAAAGTTGTGTGTGTACGCGGGCACATAGGGTCGACCTCGTACACATAGGGCTGACCTCTTTAAAGGTCAACACCCCCCCAAAAAAACAAAAAGAAATGCAAAAAAGAAGAATGGAAATGTAGGAGGGGCTAATTTGTACTTACTTGGTCCAAGAGGAAGTTCATTTCGTCCACTGAAGCTCCCAGAATCAACTCTTTCGGAAAAGGGTTGTTTTTGACATTTTGTCAATTCTCAATTTACAATGGTGATAATGAGCTGCCAACTTCTATTTATAGACTTTTTGACCCCTTTTTGTCATTTTTTGGACCCTTTTTGTCGTTTTTTCTAGCTTGAAAATTGTTTAGTATGGTTCTTGAGTTTCTTGGGGGATGTTATGATACGTGTTACTTTGGGTATTGGGAAACGTTTTTAGAGTTGGGTCATTTTTAAAGGTGTTTTGGTAAAAAGACATTTTTCCAACTTTTTGCATCTAAGTTAGTATTCCACCTCCACTTTTTGCATCTCGTTGTCTTTTTCTCTTTGCCATAGGATCAACCCCATCGATTTGCGACACGAAACCATCATTGCTTCTTTATAAGTGTCGTAATTTAGTGGTAGAGCCTGCCTGTACATGGATGCCATAGTTAGATCCTGGTTGCAATTTTGGTGTCCATGTCGTCGCTAATGATTATAGGCTCATAAGTCCTTTTTAGTTTTTCATGATTACGAGTTTGAGCCTCACTTGCATGTTTCTTTATTGCTTTTGACCTCACCCTCGGGACTCCCAAAACAACGGGTCTTCTTTTACGCCCTTTTCAGACCCTCTAAATATGAAGAGATTGTCGAGCGATCTTGTTGCCCTTCACACTCACCAAACTAAAATTCAAAGGCACATTTGTCCAGCGGTAGTTTACCCCTTTTTCAGTCCGTATGTTCAAATATATGAACAAAGGTATACTATAGGAGCCTCGATTATCTAGAAGAGTATTCTCAGGTATAGATTTAACCCTTTTTTGAGCTTGGGGGACTAAATTTATGAAAAAGGAACCCCCACAGATTACATAGTTAAGCTTTTTTTAGACTCCCTAAAATTGAAAATATGGCCAAGTGACCTTGTTTCTTCACACTCGTTAAATTGGTCCAGAAGAACATCCCTTACAGAGTCCGTAGTTAAGCTCTTTTCAGATTCCTTAAATATGAAAAGATTGTCAAGTGATCTTGTCTTTGTCACACTCGTTAAAATGGTTTTGAGTAGACATCTGTTCGATGCTAGTTTACCCCTTTTTCCAAGCTGACTAGACTACCTTCAAAAAAGGTACCCCAGTTGAATCTCCTTTTACGCTTTTTCAGACTCTCTAAAAATGAAAAAACCCCGAGCTTACCTTCTCTAGGCTCATTAAAATTACATCGAAGGACATTATCATTGTGTCTTATTAATCGCATTTACATTCCTGTGTCTTTGGCCTAATGCCAACTCCATTTTTCTCTCAACTGAACCATCTGAAGCATGCCTTATGCGCAAGACTTGTAGCACTTTGCCTCTGCATCTTTACACCTTGACCCATGGAGGATTTTTCCCGAGTGTCCTTTTCTTGCATATGTCCCCTTGATCTGAGCATCAATGTGTTCCTTGTGCTTGGAACTAGTATTTCTGTGACACTCGTTCCTCCTTTGTAACATAGCGTTCTTTTATTCTTTTTCAAGCTTCCCAAAATTATTGAAAAAGACAAAAAAATCAAATATACCCCAAAAAGAGGAAGGGAAAAGTATTTTCTTTTTGTTGACAACACAATGAGTCACCCTTGTACAAAGCACATCCTTCCATTTGTTCATCAAGATCTAGGATTCAATATGACCTTAGGAAGCTATTCTTGCTACATAGAGTTGTGTCCTCCTTTGTTAGGTTATCCTTCCAAACATATGGAGAGTTCGCATTGCCTCCTGCATTTTGAACTTATGTCAATGCCATGTTGCCTGAGTCTCATCTTTTGTTGTGATTTTGTCCAAGGGAAGTTTTACTAATCTTGAGTTGGCCCTTCTGCATTTTTTCTCTTGTCCTCATTCCTGGCCACTCCGAAAGTCAAATCAAGTCCTTGCTCAAAGTCAATGAAGTTCTCTGCTTGATCATCAAGATCCTCTTGTCTATTCCCGACAAACTGTTGAAGACCTCTGGGTAGAGAATTCATACACTGATATTGTAGTCCTACCCGACTTTTGAATATTTTGAAGTTGTTGCTCGAGCTCTAAAGACCTCATCTCCAGCCATAAGGTGTCATTGGATTCTTGAAGATGGATACTATACATGTATAGATTTTTTATTTTGAGATGTAAATATGATGGTTACTGCTCACGGCTACACTTTATATAGTTATATGACATGGATATGCAATGTATTTGGTTGTCAGCCATGATTTTACTTTGTCTCGAGCATGGGTATGCTCGTCTCGGTGAGACAAATTGTTATTTTGTAGATGGTACCTCCTAAACTCTAGTCCCTGGGCTCACTCGCTTCGTACGTTGGTGAATATTTGTAATGTATTTAATCCATCAGATTCTCTTCTGACCTCACACATTAGGGGGCATCTTTTATAACCCTAAATTGCACCAGACATGCATACCTGGCATCAAACCATCTTACCTGATATCTTTGTCAAGCCATCACTAAACATCTCTTCTAAAAAACCATTTTTTTTAAGGTGTGCATGCCCTGCACCACTACTTCCTGCGTACACATGCTTGTTGCACCATTACAACCCGCGTACACTCACAAAAAGCATGAAAAATGAAAATTGCAGAGGAATACGGGTTTTCGGGCCGTTACCTAATCAGTTGACCACCCATAGCCAGTCACCCCAACCATTACTATCTCTTTTGACCTATAAAAGAAGGTGTTGGGGTACCATTCCAAAGAGAAGCATGAGAGTATAGAAACCCTACCCATTTCTCTATTCCCCCTTTGCCCCAATATTTTGCAACCACATTGTGAGTTTGAGCCAGAATTCTTTCTTTCTCCATTGCAAACCCTTTCCATTTCCCTATAGAGAACTAAAGAGGAGAAGAATATGTGGAAGAAGTTGGTGCATGTTGAAGAGGAGCCCAGGACCGAGTTCGAGGAGCAGTGGTCGGTCTCATATTGTAAATGAATTTTGTGAGATTAATATAAAGAAATACTTTTTGCGTCCCGCCAAATGATGTCTTAAATATTTATGATTTGTTTACATTTTTGTTATGATGTCTAATCCACTAATCCGTATATAGAATGCATTCTTGTAGTTTCTTGTTTTTCTTTTGGTGAATGCAGGTTGGCCTTGGGAGGAGATTTGCATTCGAGAAAAAACAGAGCGCAAAGGGATCGACACCGGATGCAGAGTTTAAGGTATGCCTACCAGATCCCTGTACTTTGTCTTTTATGTATGATTGTGGGGTGATGACGAGATAGTTGTTAAAAAGTAGGAGACTTTAGACGGTTATCTCTTCCTGCACTTTAGATCCTTGTTGTAGTTCGTAGAGGGGTTTTCCCACTATAGCAGGAGGATCATTGGATGGTGTAGACACAGGTGGAGGAGAAGTAGGAGGATTGGTGGATGGTGACATAAGTGGAGGAGGAGGAGGAGTATTGCTGTATGTTGCATACGCATGTGTAGGATAACCAAGAGGATTGGCGGATGATGAAAACACATGTGGAGGAGAACTAGGAGGAGGAGGAGGACCAAGTGTCTTAGAGAATAAGGGTAAATCTCATGATGGGAAAGATGGAGTGGAATCATGACCACGATCCATCAATGTATTGATGCGATCAAGGGAACTAAAACTATGACACATTAGTGACATCATGTCATGAGGCAGGGTCACCCATATAGTAGACATCTCTAGTACTCATAATATCTCCCAAATAGGTACAGGTACCACTCCACGTCTAACCATTAGACCACATAGGCATTCTGCCACCTCTATCTGAACTCTTAGATAGGCCTACATGGAATGTCGAGTCTATGTATTGGAGGATACTTCTCTTATTCCTCCTCCATATCCTCATCATATTAGGGAGTCTCACCTCCAACATATGTTCCAATATATGAAAAACAATAGATAATAATAATCAGATAATTGAAACAAAATGTTGTAATAAATTACATGTGCATTAAATCAGACATAAAAATATGAAACTATATTTATCAAAACATGACTATAATATTACCTCTCTCATATGGTATCTTGAATGTTTTAAATAGGATTTTTTGAAATCCTCTTCAAGCCATCCCTCCATATAGGTAGTGTACAAGATCGAGGACAATATTTTCCTCTCATCCAAAAAATCACATACCTCCCTATCGAACGGAGTGCATGGTGACTCCAGCTAGCCCCTATTGGGAAATAGTTTCCCCCACATGTGAATATGTGCATGAATCATAGGCTTAGGAGGAAATTAGGGTACTCCTGGTCAAGTGGTAGGAAACCTCTCAAAAAATCATGTAAATAAATTTGACCCAAATGGGAAGATTATCCTCCCACCTAAAATGGTGCAATAAAGATCCAACACAAAACAAAACTGTCTAAAAAACATATTCATCAAACTAATCAATTGGGGACTCTATACTAAACTATCTATATAGTACATCAAAGGGAAACCAATGCACTTCCCATAACAGGTAAAGTGTGACAGTGTCATGAGAACAAAACACAGGCACCTAGCCTCCTCTATATGAAAATAATCCATCCACATTTTACCACTAGTAACCTGGAATCCTAAAGAGAAAACAATGTCCAAACTGACATATCTTTGCACATATGCCAACTTGGTCTCTCCTTCAACACCAGGAGGTAGATCAGGGAATTTGGGCCAAACCTCCCCCCTTCTAGACAACCTGTTACCTAGTGATAAAATAAATATCCTCCTCCTTGGGATGATACCACAGGTTAGGACCGACCTTGAATGTTTGTTGAGCATGATCCCAATGATGTATCAACTACTGTAAAAATAGAGAGTCCCCCATAAGGTATGTACCCTCCTCATAAAAATTGAAGAGGCCAACATCCCTCAAAAGGGCACATGTCTGAGGTGTAATAGGGTGGGGGATCCTCTCCCTCTCCCTCTCTTGGGCCTCCCACTCAAGTACAAAGGTGTAAATTTCGACCTACAATTGTTACTGCTCCTCCTCCTCTCATTGTCATCATATCTAATTCACATACAAAAAAAATTAGGCACATATATATAGATAAAACAAATTTAAAGTATAAAACAAACACATATATATAAGTTATATTTAAAAAAAAAAAGTAAAATTAATTTCTATTTGAAAAACAATGTGGAAAAGTAATTAGTGCAAGAAAAATAGTAACTACGCACTGACTCGATGCACTATATCATAAAAAAAGCACTGCTAGGCAGATTTCTTTGTATAATTCATCAGTGCTCCATAATTATTGGAGCATCGATACATATTTTAGCGGTGTGTTGTGTTCTGTAATGGGGGTGTCCCACAAGACACACCACTTTGACATTTTAATTTTGTTTTAAACTAGGAAGTGTAATTGGATATATGTATCGAACCGATGCTTCTTGATGCCTGGATCACCTATATGTTATTATTAATGCAGTGATACTTATGGCACTGATAATAGGGCATCACTTAAACACACCGATTTGCTAATTTTTAAATGTTTCACGCGGTACTGTGTTGTGCACGACATGTGTTTGTTTACCATATTGGGTGTAATGTACCCAACCACTCACAAGCTAGGCATGCTAACTTCCAGTCCCTTCTCTGGACTAATTCAACCCTATCCTAACTTTAAATAACAAGGATGCATGAAAGGTTCACATGCATTAATCAAGATTGATGCTAAACATAAAAGAAATCACAACGAGCATGCATACTCTAAATATTTAATTCAATGATAAATAAATACATAGAGGAATAAATCATACACAGATAAATAATACTATAACAGAGAGCACTTATCTTTAATAAAATAAACCAACAACTAGCTACAGACCAAGGACATTCCTCCCAACCATAGACATTGTTGTTCCAAGTCTCAACAACAATGTCACCCCCAAGCCATGGCTATGAATCCACAAGGATGGTTCTAGAGTGTTACTCAACTTCCCAAACCAGTCAGCACTCAATATCTCACATGCTTCCCAACACCCACTGCAATCCAAGTACCCAAATCTCTTCTACCCAACCTGCACAACCCAAGAGAATGGACCCTCTCCCTTCTCTCCCTTTGAGTGCCTCCAATTTTTAGTTGCTATAGTTACAGATGGGGTGGATCATGTGCCACTTGATGTTGATAGAGGTCGAACCTATGGGGTGAATTCTGTTGCAAGAGCTACATGAATATCGAGGGAGGAGAGAGGGGGACAATTGAAATTCGAGGAGCTTGCTGCTCTTATATTCTTCATAACAAAAAAATATAACGACCTAAAATATACTTATGATAAGACACATGCAAAGATTTTTTGAAGTACTAGTGATGATGAACAAAAGTGTTGGTACTAAGCTCTGAAAACCATAGTGAGTACAAGATGGTTTTCGAGAGGGGATGAATTTCACATGGTGGCATCGAGGGGATTGAGAATCCTACATGCTACTTATATGCAAAGAGGGAGGGCATTAATTTTCAATATGTGAGGGAGTGAATTCAATTTCCATATGGTGAAGGTGGCTCGTAAAGAGGATGAGAGGCATGCTTCAAATGAGATATCTACTTTGATTAGATCTTAAGATTCAATATTAATGAGGGGGAGGGCTACATCACCCCCCATATAACATTTTTTATTGCAAAATATTTTTCCTCTCCTTTATCCATAATACCTAAGGTAAAAAAAGCATTGATTATGCTTCATTTTCCTTTACAACTCCTTGGTCCAGGTACTTAGCATTCTTGGATAAATTTTCATCCTCCTCATTCTGATGTCATAGGATACAAAATTATTCCATAGAGTGTATTTTTTCTCCTCCATTTTAATCCTATGATAAATTCTTTTCAGATTAGGGTGAGAATTGTGACTAATATGCCTCATACCTTTTATAATTAATTTTGAGTCTCCAATGACTATGAAACCCATGGATTTATCATATTTTATCAAGGTCATCCCCATGTACGCATCCATAGCTTTCGTTTGGTTGTTTTTTCAGGTGTCCCAACCCCCACATGAATCTAATGTTCTGATTTCCATCGAGGTCATAGATGAACCCCTCCCCCTGGCACCTATCACCCCTGAAAGTGATATTTACTAATGTCAATGCATCAATTCTCTATTTTTATTAGAGAATCAACATTTTTTTTTAGTAGTGTGTTGTGCTTTATACCACACTAGGGATGGGGCTTCGCATAAAACGCACCACTATGCTTAATTTTCAAAAATTTTGTGGTGGTGTCATTTTGTGATCAACACCAATGCATATTTTTACAATTTATGCACTGGTGATTATGCTTCTTTTATATTTATGCAAAGGATGCACCGCTTCGGGGTGATACAAATAAATAAAAATAAAAAAACAAACAAATTTCAAGCCAATTTCAAATTTTAATGTGATGAAAATGCAAATAGGAAGGTAATAAACAATTTCCCGAGGCCTTTTCTGTATCAAGGAGGCATGGTTCCATTGTTGAGAAGAAATGAAAATTTGTGGTGTTTTCCAAAATTTGGAAATATGTGGAATCTACTAGTGGAGCTATCGAAGAAACTATTGTTATAGAAACATTTTCCTCACCCCATGCAACTTGCTCAGAAGGCCTTTTCCATTTCCCCATGTGGACTTGAAGTACCCTTTTGCACTTCCCAGAGCCAAAAAATCATATTTTTCCACATGTACGCACCCTACCAGTTATACACCATGTGTATACGTAGGTTGCACCACTACAACTCACGTACAACGGGTTTGGTGCTCAAAATTAAAAAAATGTGTCGGGTTTCCATGTCACGTCACGAGATCCATGGTCCTTGACCTTTCATATATTGGAAACGTTCTGACTCAGCCTTTCAGTTCCATTTGAAGGATATAAATTGGCCATATCCAAACCATGGAGGGGGAGAGAATTCAACTTTTGAGAGAAAAGGTACCCTGCCGATCTGGATTATTTTCGACACGAAATGAGAGCGTAGATATAATAAAGAAATGCACAAAGATATTGCAGATATTCAATAATATAATAGAAATGTATCAAAGATGCAACCATAAACACAGATATACAGTAATATAGGATTTCTATTAATCAAAGAAATGTACAGAGACTGTAAAAATACAGAGTGAAAGACTCGCTAGAATGGTGGCAACTTATCTTTGAGAAGAGATGTGACAGCTACTCACCTTCGCAAGAAGATGATTACAATGAGGCTCTGAAGGCCCTTTTACAATAAACAGGAATTCCAAAAGTACTAGACATCCAAAAACCTAACCCTAGGAGATAAAGCGCCAAAAGTCATGTGGGCCCCGTTTGGGTAAGTTAGTACATCAACTTCTCGGGGTCGTAACTTTTGCATACGATCTCCGTTTTAGGCGTACGATAGCTCGTTGGAAAGGTATCGTCGAGGAGATTCATTTTGGGGGATCAATTATGGAGAAACTTGATCTTGAAAAACCTTCATTTAGGCCCTCAAAATGGCCCCAGAAGTTAAAACCTGCTAAAAATAGTAAATTGCCAAAATTGCCAGAAAGCTATTTTGAGCCAATTGGAAAAGGTGGATGGCCACCGATATCGAATTGGATCACCTAGAGACATTTTCACTTCACATTGAGTCTGCATCCCTTTGTCCTTTAAAGTCTGAACACATTGTTCAGCCCGCAAGCTCTTCCCTCTCTGATAGAGAACCTCATTGTCTCTCTTATAAGAGATTTCCTTTGGTGGAGGATTGAAGTGGTGGAGACCCAACTGGAAGGGACTTAGTTTCTCAGTTTCGAGACATGCTGACACAAAATTTTGTCACTTATACACTTATGTTGATAATTTTTTAATAGAAATACTCTTTTCTCGTCGAATTGATATCTCACAAATATTTGAATTATTATTCCATGGTCGTATTTGTTATGAATGTTAATGTATTATGATATTGTATGTGCTAACATTATATATTATCACCATATGCTTGCGTATCTTGGTTGTTGAGGACAAGTTACATGTATAAATATTTGAGTAATGTGATAAACGATGGTCTTCATCGAACATCCGGATGAGGTAGGCTCTTTATCTTGTCTTGTTAGCATTTTCATTTATATAGAATACTTAGGATTAGAGTTGATTTATGTAGTCATTCCTTCTATTATGGTTTACCCCATGCCATAGAGTGATTTTCCTTGTAAAAGAATTGGCAACCACACTCGGGATTGAATCTTCTATTTTGGGGTTTTGAGTGTTTTTCTCCTTCGATTGCTCTCTGTTATCCTGAGTTTCCTTGTCGCCTAATTTCTTGACATCCTTTTTTTACTTTGTATCTGATTTTCTTGGCTTAACACTTTCCCAGGTAATGTTTTAATACATATACACAGTTTTTCCCTTGAAAGACACATACATACCTGAGCTATCCTTCTATAGTGCATGTACATATGCAATTTTTTGTTAAACAGTCATGTACATCAAATTTTTAAGATTATTTTCTGAGTTTGGTGTTTGTTGGGTGAGTTTTGATGGTTGTTGAGTCTTCTTGGGTCTTTGTCCTAACTGTTGAGTGCTTTCAGAGTGATAGGAGACACGTTTATGGTTGAATTTTCGGGTGGTTTTCTTTCTCATCATCTTTTTCATTGGTTGTCCTTACATCTCGGTCTGAGTGTTTTATTCTTAGTATCCTGCTTGAGTTGTCTCTTTTTCTTGCAATAGGGTCTATATATCAATCTATTATTTAGTCCTTGCATTTTCATTTCTTTATATTGAAAATACAAAAATATACATTTTGCATTTTGGCATTTGCTCTTTTGGTTGTTTAGTATTGATCTTGATATATATGGAAATATTGCATCTTATTGAAATTGCAGAGTTGAATTGAAAGTTTCATTTTGAAAGATTATCATCTTTTGAGAATTTAAGATTAGGACTTAGCACTTTGTTTATATTAATTTATTTTATATGTTGAGTCATAATATCATCAGTTTCACGACCACATCTCTTGAGTAAACAAAGACATTAAAAGTAATGTTGATTAATTAAAATTGATTGGAAACGATTTTATTTTTCAGAGTACACAAAAAATCATAGGATACAGGGCCTTGGAATAGTATTTTGTGAGTAATCTTCTCCAAGGATATTAAAGTCAACATATGTGTTTGACTAGGGAGTGGTGAATTCCATTGGGTAATTAGTGACGTTTGGACACTCCATTCACAATGGATTTAATCACGAGGTCATGCGAAGTTGGTTGCAGATACAAACCTCTAATATGTTCTTAGTGTTAGATATATTTCAGGGGATCTATTCACATTTGGGGGTCTTTCTAGTACCTTTACCTCCCTGAGAGGCGGTGCTTTCAATATTTCAGGCTTTGTTACCCTGCCCATACGGTGGACCTGACTTACGACTGTTCACATGTGCAATGGTTATATCATGGTGGATTTAGTTCCTTGTCATATGTAGCCACATAGGTTACTTGCATGGGTTATTCTGCAGGTACCCTGAGTCGAATAAGGTTCAGACAACACATAACCTTTATGGAGGACTACCTCTCTGGGGGGATTTGACTGACTGTGTTGTTAAGACCATGAGGGTACTTATAACTAATTTTGATACCTCCATTATTTTCAAGGGAGTCTCAGGCCCCTCTTGGGTGATAAATACCTACTCTAGTGAGGGAGGCCCATTTTTCAACTGTTATATCATGTTTGTGTCCATTTGGCCTTTTGTTTATTTTGGTGTGCTCTTTGATTGTTTTTTGGACTTGGGATTTGTTTCTATATCTTGATTCTTGAGTCATCATGGAGCCAAACCGGTTTCCTCACAAGGATTTCCATTTTTTAAAGTTACCACCACATCTTGAGTCTTTTCCTTATAAAATTCGTAAAGTTATCAAACATGGTACACACACCTCCAACTACTAGACTTGTGATCATACAAGTATGAGTACCAAGTTGAGTCAGAAGGTTACTGGGAGTCCTTCGACTCCCATACCTTCCATAGTTAATGGATCTCCTTCAATGCCTTCAACCATTGCGGTTGTAGTGCTGTAGGTTCTCGTCATCGCTCCTATCCAGCCTATGGTTGCTACTCAACCCATAGTAATGAACCCTTTCAGGTCTCTTTTTCATTCACCTAGATATAATTCTCAGTCCATACCTTAATCCTCTAACCCTTTCTCTTATGGTATGACAAATCTGACATCGCAATTTTCATCCTCCATTCAAGCCACTATTACAAATCCTAGTATTGGAACTAGGGGAATGGATCCTTCACGTATTCCACTCTCATTTGGTGGAGCTCATATTCCCCAAATGAATCCTAAGGTTGGAATCGAACCCTCTTTTCCTCCTGGGTATAGTCCTAGTCTTAATGTTCCTGTATGGAGTAATCAATCGAGCTTCTTCCTCAGAGGTTACCCTGGATGTAGAAACATCCACATAGAACTTTTGCTGTCCCTCCACCAAGACAAAGCCACCCATATCCCGAACCATATCTAAGTGTGGCATAGATGGAAGAGGTTGATCAAAGCCTACATTCCTCCAGAGTTCTTGTTAGAATGGTTTCTTAAGTCTTTATTTCCTTATATTTCGAAGGATGTTTCTACATCTAAGGTAACCTCTGAGGAAGAAGCTATTTTTAAATACCAACAAATGAACATCATATATGCCCAGTCTGGGATGTTATATGAAATTTTTCCTGACACATCGAGGTCAAATTATGACCTAAGACAAAATCCTAGGCCTCATGTCGATGGAATTATTGGCTCTGCAAATACTAAGTCGACAGACTTAGTGATGAACCAATTGAAGGAGTTGTCTCTAAACCAATATGTAGTAGAACCAACTTCGTTTGCGTCCTATACTCCCACTCAATCAATGAATGTGCATTATGTACAGTCGTCGACCAACCCAAATGGTAACCAACAACCAGGACGGAATATAAGGAAAGGGTGTGGTAATAATCGTAAGGGTGGGAGGAATCATAATGAGAAAAAAACCAAGGACAACACTACAATGATACATTGAGTGTTATTTTTGGTGGGGGCAAGAAAGAAAAGTGGAAGGTGAAGTTTCATTGTAAACTTTATACATATGATCACCTTACCCACTTATTTCCAAAATTTGAGGAAGCTGCGAGGATCTTATCTGAACTGCCCGTTGTGCTGACCCATCCATTTCCACACAATCAACACATGGCCTTGAGATCCTCTAATGCTAGAAATGCGTCAAGTGGGAATAAAAACCCCCCAACGCATGAAGGTGACCGTCTATGTGTAAATATGGTCAAGTATCAGATTAATATAACCACTCGATCTCATGATTACAGTTCTTCACAAACTGTTCCAGGTCCAAAGTCTCCCCCTCCTCTGGAAACACCTTTGCAGATCGAAAATCTAGAGCCTCTGCCTCGTATTCTGAAAGGAGTACTAAAACGCTATGCCCACAATCCTAATGCTAGAGCTTCCCAAAACTATTCAATTTTCGAAGATCATGACCAAACCTCTTGTGCGATGTCGGCTTTGGAGGTGCTCCAGACGTGTCCTTCATAGAGGAACACCCTGTTATCTGCATTAGAATATTTATAACCATGTGGCTCAAA
>JASDQU010012593.1:144116-164020 GCA_032191745.1 Picea mariana
TGGATGATAACAATCATCCAAACATATATTGTCCATTAATACATTCTTCATATCCTTACATCATCATAATGTTATCAGTGTAGCACCAATATAGTAGCTTCAACAATTATTAATTACATTGATACTATTGAATCCTCAAGAAGAAATTATAAATCCACTAATACCATTGAAAGTATTAATAATATGATCATTATTAATTTGTTTCAGTATCATTAATTATTTATCAAGTTAACTTTATTGAATCATTATCAATCTACTTGTGCCATTATTAAGCATTTAACTGTGACACCATCACAACATCACACATCATTCATCATGCATAAACCTTTAAATTTCATCTTAATATTCATCATAGATCTTCAAATTAGTTGTACACTATTGATATCATCAATTTATCAGTGTCTTTGAGGTCATTATTAACCCTCATGGAATTAAGTCATCTTTCATTAATATTGTCATTAATCAATGAAGAGGATGAATCATAACATTGTAGGATCAACTCTTCCTCAATTAAAATTATAATATTAACAATCTTAATTAGGAACAATTCAAAGTTATCATTGAAATACAATGGTCACCATTATTCCTTATTACTAATCTAGAAAAGTTTTGAATTATTCACATCTTCAATCACTATTTCTTCATATCATCTTTATCATCATGGTTGTATAATTACTATTGATAATATTATCATATCAATTTGTTGTCATTAATTACTCATGTTATCATCCATGAATCAATTCTCCAGCCATCATTTTATTACCCAATTAATAAGGCAAATGCCGCATAACACACACCATTAATTTGAATCCTTAAAACCCCCTTAATATAATCAATACATCATATTTAATAAAAGTATCATTAATATATTTAGATCAATGACATTACCCCAAATCATCAAATTAATGTCATCTAACTATAAAGATTAATTCATTATCTACTATACATCGATAAATGATCTACATCAACACGAAAGGTCGAAGGTCCAAAACTCCACACACATACCTATACGTCTAGGTATTAAATACTTATGTTGAAGTTAAACATCACTTTTTGAAAACTTATTAAGAATGATGGAGTTATACTTCAAAATTTTATGGGACTTGAGAAAAGTTTTAATTATTTTTACAAAACCTTTATGTAAAGTTCATATATATACTTGGATTGGGAGAGTTTTCATAGAGGTAGTATGTAATAGAAATTCCAAGTCTACTTTGCCACCTTATATTTGAATGAATATAAGGGTGGTGTTATAAACTTAATGCTATTTTGATTTTATATTAAATTTTATTTGATGGTGGATCATCGCTTGTTCCACAATGTAGTGGTAGTATTAATCCTCAATTATACTTATAATTACATTGAAAGGCGTACACATATTAAGAATGACCTGATTTAATGGGATTTTAATTACAAATGTGTTTTTAATGGAGAGGATTTTATATGGTTAAAATATTCTTCGTTGTCACAGTAAATGGAAAGATGTGATTTCAAGACTTAACTTCCTTTGTTAGGACCCCATCCTAACCCCTCTCCATGGGTCATTAGTTAGTAGGAAATATTTTCTATGTAATAAAGATCGACATTAGTTAATAAGGCCTAATAAATAAAGGAGAATAAGTCAAAGTATGAAGACCTAATAGAAGCTTTCGCTTTTGGAAAGATCTTCCTCTAGAAGTTTCCTTAGAAGGTAGAATTAGTATAAATAAGAGTAGTCTAGGCATTGGATATTTTGTCTTGAAGATTATTGTAATAGAGGTCTGCTTTGCTGGAGGTTTCCCCTTCAAAGAGGCAAGTGAACATTGCTATCACTAATAAAGGTGCTCTTTCTGGTGTTATTCTGGTATTATTCTGGTATTGTTTTGGATATATCATTGTTGTCCTGTTATTGTTTGCAAAATATTTTTGTTCTGCATATTATATTACATCTGAAATATTGCAAGTGGTATCAGAGCTCTTTCTCAAGCAAGACTTGTGGGATAATTTTTTTTCAGGGTAGAGACGTATTCTGGCATCTTTAATCTACAGAGATATGTCGTTAAGCGCATAAACCGGTGGTCGGGGAGTCATACACATAGGAAATACAAGTGGTTCTTAAGTGTACATATGTTGGCCACCCTTGTAACCCTTGTTGGTACCCCTTCGAGTGGTAGCACATCAGACAACACCTGTATATGGATTAGCCTAGGCATATTGAATCCCTCCATAGATAAACCGATCGGTCGCCTGACGGCTATAGTGTCACTGAGAACAAAACTCAGGAAGAGACTCTCTAGACTCGAGTAGTATGACTAAGGGTACGGTCTAGCCTCCTTAGTTGGTGCCCTGAGATATTGAATTGAGTACTACTATTGGACCCCACATGTATATAAGAGAGTTATAGCATAAGGAAAACCCTTGACTATAGACACCCTACAAATCCTAACCCTTGTGATGGAAAAAATTGATCTATTGCATTACAAATTGGCCCGTGTCACATTTTTTCATTACAAAAACACTCCCTACTGACATTTTTTATTATTGAGAAATTGGGAATTCTGCCACTACAGAAGTATTCAGGGTGGAGTATAACTCCGCGGGAGTAAAAAAAAAGTTTGGGGCTCGTCAGCACCCTTATTTGTAATCTAGTGCATTGCATTCCTCTCTTCATTCTGATCGTAGTGGTACCCTTCACTTTTAAGCCTTTTTTTCCTGCAGCCCCACCCTTTTCCAAGACACCCTTATTTGACACCTATCCCATTGGACTTCTCTCCTTGTAATGATCACCTTGGTACATATCACTTTTTTTGGCCCCGATTTATGTCCCGACGCCTTATCCACTACCATGCCAAGAACTAAAGCTCGTACCCAAGAAGACTGGGAGACTAGGTTGTCCAACTTAGAAATGAAAATGGAATCCATCACCACTACCATACGAGTCGAAGTCAAAGGGTCCCTCCAAGTAGAAGTCAAAGTAGCCATTCGTGAATCCATGCAGCAATTCACAAAAGGTAAGTAGGTCAAACCTAATGCAAAGGACCCTCAACATTCCCATTATGAGAATACTCATTCGTCCCAGTCCCCTTGGGGTTCTCCACACTCTTGGAATAAGGTGCCCAAAGTTGACATGCATAAATTTGATGGATCCAACCCAGAAGGGTGGGTATCTCAAACGAAACAATACTTCTCCCTCCATAATATTTGGCATGATGAGAACAAATTCCATGTAGTGGTTTTGTCCCTGGATCAAGAACAATGGCAGTGGCATAATAAATGTTATTCAGGATACCTACTTGGAACATGTTCACTAAAGAAGTTTGTGCCTATTTTGATAGGGAATCACATTTTTTTGGTAGGCTCACCAAGCTGCGCCAAACTGGATCAGTCACATATTTCATCATGGAAATTGAGTAGTTGGCTATCAGGACTAAGGGCTTATCTGATGCATTTTACCTTGAATTTTTTATCAGTGGATTAAAGGAAGCCATCTGGGCTCATGTGAACATGCATCATCCTATTACCTGGTTGCAGGCATGTCAATTAGCAAAGGAAGTCGAGACCATCCTTTAGGCTCCAATTCTCACTCGTCCTCACCCCGGGGCTCACCTAGCTCTGACACAAACATTGAAGGTCCAAAAGGTATATCCAACAGAAATGGAAGAATGTCACAAGCGGGGACTTTGCTACTATTGTGATGAAAAGTATTCCCCAGGGCATAATTGTAGAGAACAAAAGTTCTTCCATATCGATGCATAAGCTTCCTCTCCCTATGAATACATCCCATTAGATTAGGCTCTGGACCTAGAGGAGGCTCAACCAAGTGATCACGCCGAACATGCATCATGGAAATTGAATAGTTGGATATCAGGACTGAGGGATTATCTGATGCATTTTACCTTGAATTTTTTATCACTGGCTTAAAGGAAGCCATCTGGGCTCATGTGAACATGCATCATCCTATTACCTCGTTGCAGGCATGTCAATCAGCAATGGGAGTCGAGACCATCCTTTAGGCCCCACCCATGAAGGCTATAGTTCTCACCCATCCTCACCCTGGAGCTCACCTAGCTCCGACACAAACATTGAAGGTCCAAAAGGTATATCCAATAGAAATGGAAGAACGTCACAAGAAATGAATTTGCTACTATTGTGATGAAAATTATTCTCCAGGACATAAATGTAGAGAACAAAATTTCTTCCAGTTTGATGCATAAGATTCCTCTCCATATGAATACATCCCATCAGATGAGGTCCTGGACCCACAGGAGACTCAACCAAGTGATCACATCGAACATGCATAATGGAAATTGAACAGTTGGCTATCAGGACTGACGGATTATCTGATGCATTTTACCTTGAAATTTTTATCAGTGGATTAAAGGAAGCTATCTGGGCTCATGTGAACATGCATCATCCTATTACCTGGTTGCAAGCATGTCAATTAGAAAAGGAATATGAGACCATCCTTCAGGCCCCACCCATGAAGGCTCTTGCTCTCACCCATCCTCACCCCGGGGCTCACCCAACTCCAACACAAACATTGAACATCCAAAATATATATCCAGCAAAAATGGCAGAACATTGCAAGTAAGGACTTTGCTACTATTGTGATGAAATGTATTCCCCGGGGCATAAATGTAGAATACAAAAGTTCTTCCATATTGATGCATAATATTCCTCTCCCTATGAAGAAATCCCATCAAATGGGGTTCTAGACCCACAGGATACTCAACCAAGTGATCACATTGAACATGCATCATGGAAATTGAACAATTGGCTATGAGGACTGAGGGCTTATCTAATGCATTTTACCTTGAATTTTTTATCAGTGGCTTAAAGGAATCCATCTGGGATCATGTGAACATGCATCATCCTATTACCTAGTTGGAAGCATGTCAATTAGAAAAGGAATTTGAGACCATCCTTCAGGCCCCACCCATGAAGGCTCTAGTTCTCACCTGTCCTCACCCCAGGGCTCACCCAACTCCGACACAAACATTGAAGTTACAAAAGGTATATCCAACATAAATGGTAGAACGTCGCAAGCAAGGAATTTGCTACTATTGTGATGAAAAGTATTCCTTGGGGCATAAATGTAGAGAAACAAATTTCTTCCAGATTGATGCATAAGCTTCCTCTCCCTATGAATACATCCCATCACATGAGGTTCTAGACCCAGAGGAGGCTCAACCAAGTGATCACGCCGAAGCTCCACTGGTAACCCCTGTGGAACCAGAGGAACCCGTCATATCTCTTCATGAACTCTCTAGTATTTTGGCCCCGCAAACATTGAAGCTCAAGGGATACACATCAAACATAGGTCGGTGGTGGCATTGATTGATAATGGTATAACCCATAATTTTATTCATTCAGGCTTGTTGATGAGATCCATTGCTTTATCTTCCCTATTTCTAATTTTCAAATCCTCATCGCTAATGGTGGTACTATGAAGTGTGGGGGTTGCTGTGAGAATGTCAAACTCCAAATGGGGGATTATCATCTAAAAACCCACATGTTCTCTATTTCCATGGGTGGTTGTGATATTGTATTATGAGTGGAATGGCTTCTCACTCTGGGGCCAATCACAATGGATTTTCAAGAATTATATATGATATTCACCCAAGATGCTCACCCCTATAACCTCTGAGGTATCCAAGCAGACTCTCCTGAAATAATCATCTCTCACAAGATGGAAAATTGTTGAAGAAAGGTGACCATGGTGTGATTTCTCAATTTAATTCTATTCAGGTCACTGAATAGGCCTCTCGGGTAGTTCCTCCTAGTCTGCAACTCATCTTGGAAAAGTATCCCATGGTCTTTGAGGTTCCCACAACCTTACCTCCTTCCATGGGTGAGAATGATCATAATATCCCTCTCCTCCCAGGAAATCAACCCCCTATTGTACGTCCCTATAGATATCGATTTGCTAAAAAAAATGAAATAGAAAATATGGTACAACAATTACTGGAGGTAGGGGTAATTCTCCCTAGTACCAGTCCATATTCTTCACCCATGGTGATGGTCTTAAATAAAGAAGGTACTTGGTGCATGTGCCCTAGATAAACTGACCATCAAATATAAGTTTCTCATTCCTGTTATTGATTATCTCTTAGATGAACTCCAAGGTGCCTATGTATTCACCAAATTAGACTTTCGCTCCAACTATCACCAGATCTGGATGAAGGAGGCAGATATTCTAAAGACTACCTTCAGAAATCATGGAGGACATTATGAATTCTTGGTCATTCCTTTTGGCCTTTGCAATGCCCCATCCACCTTTTAAAGTATCATGAATAAAATATTGAAATCTTACCTTCAAAATTTTTTCTTGGTTTTCTTTAATGACATCCTCATTTACAACCACACTTGGGATAGCCACCTTCTTCATGTGGAAAAATTCCTTCACTTGCTGCAGGAAAACCAATTTTTTTTCAAAAAGACCAAATTTTCATTTGGAGCCAGCGAAGTGGAATACTTGGGACACATTGTCAGTCACAAAGGGGTAAAAATGGAGCCCAAAAATATCCAAGTGATGAAGGAGTGCCCATGACCCACGACCTTAAAACTCCTAAGGGGTTTTCTTGTTCTCATGAGATATTATAGGAGATGTGTCCACCATTATGGAAAAATTGCTAATCCCTTGACCGACCTCCTTAAGAAGAATTCATTTCATTAGACACCTACTACTGAGAAAGCCTTCATAGAGTTAAAGGGGGCCATGTGCACTACTCCTTTCCTAGGAACTCTTGAACTCAAGAAAACCTTTGTGGTGGAATCAGATTCTTTTGACACTGGTATAGGTGTAGTACTCACACAAGATGGTCAACCTTTGGCCTTTACTAGCCAAGCGTTGAGTGGCCACAATCTTGGCAGATCTACATATGAAAAAGAAATGATGGCCATTCTCCATGTGGTGCACAGATGGCGGCCATATCTCTCGGGACGTCATTTTCAGATTAAAACATATCACCATAGTCTGAAATATTTCTTGGAGCAATGACTATCCTCCCTAGAACAAAATAAGTGGCTGACCAAAATGTTGGGTTATGATTATGAAATCATATATAAAAAGGGAAAATATAATATAGTGGTTGATGCATTGTCAAGACAACATGAGGAGGACGTCTCCCCCTTTTCCTTATCCTTACTGGTCCCTGATTGGATTGAATAAGTACACTAAGAGTGGCTAACAGACCCTACTATCTCCATGATAATTCAGTGCCTTCAAGAGGACCCTAATCCTCCCATCGGCTACACTTGGCAGGACAATATTCTCAGATATAAGGATCGCCTACTTCTATCACCCTCTTCGACACTCAATCCGAGGCTCTTAAATGAGTTGCACTTGTCACCTATTGCCAGTCACTGGGGATTCCAGAAGACATATGCTCGTGCTCGTCGTTCTTTTTTCTGGGCAGGCATGAAGAAGAATATCCTTCACTTTGTAATAGAATGTGAGGTGTGCCAATGTAATAAAGGTGAAACTATCAAGCCTCCAGGCACCCTACAACCCCTTCCCATTCAAACTTCTATGTGGACATAAATGTCCATGGATTTTATAGTGGGCCTTCCTAAAGATGGGAACAAGTCCGTCATCATGGTGGTGGTTGATCGCCTCTCCAAGTATTCTCATTTTTGTGCATTACCCCAACCTTTCACGCCCGCACTAGTAGCATAAGTTTTTCTTGATCATATTTTCAAGTTACATGGCATGTCCACCTCTGTTGTATCTAATTGTGCCCACCTCTATTGCATCTAATCGTGACCCAAATTTCACCAGCAAATTTTGGCAAGAGATATTTAAAATTCAGGGAACCCAGATGAACATGAGCACACCCTATCACCCCCAGTCTGACGGCCAAACATAATTGGTCAAAAAAAATTGGAAAACTACTTGCGGTGTTTCTCTTCAGACAAACAACACCAGTGGGTGCACTAGCTTCCCTTGGAAGAATGGTGGTACAATACTTCCTATCGTATGGCCACTAAAATGACCCCATATGAAGCAGTGTATGGCCAACACCCACTTAAAGTCACTACCTTTCTTCCAGGCACATCAAAGGTCCAATCTATTGATACAACGTTGCAAGGTCACACGACCACCCTAGCGGATCTAAAGAATAACCTCCACATGGCCCAAAATCGCATGAAGCAACATGGGAACTAGCATCGTTCATAAAGGGTTTTCCAGGAAGGTGATCAGGTGTTTCTTTGGCTCCATCCTTGCAAGAAAACATCTCTTAAAGACTAGGTACATAACAAGTTGGAACCCAAGTTTTATAGGCCCTACCAAATCATCAAGCGTATTGGTTTGATAGCCTACAAATTGGTCCTTCTTGCTACTTCCAAAATCCATCCAGTGTTCGATGTTTCTTGTCTGAAGAAAGTGGTGGGACAAAATTGCAGGGTCCGAACCATCCTTCTAGAATTAGATGAAGAAGGCTCCCTTTGGCTCCAACCAGAATAATTCCTCAATCACCGTGAATGTCAACTGCATGGTAGAACTATCAAAGAAGTTTTGATCAAGTGGAAGGACACATCATCAGAGGATGCAACCTGGGAACCAAGGACCATACTCCAACAGTTTCTGCATCTGCAGCCTTGAGGACAAGGTTTCTTTTGAAGGGGGAGGGAATATTAGGACCCGATCATAACCCCTCTCCATGGGTCATTACTTAGTAGGATATGTTTTCTATGTAATAAAGCCTGGCATTAGTTTATAAGGCCTAATAAATAAAGGAGAATAATTCAATGTAAGAAGACCTAATAGAAGCTTCCACTTCTAGAAAGATCCTTCTCTAGAAGTTTCCTTAGAAGGTAGAATTGGTATAAATAAGAGTAGGAGGCATTGAATATTTTTTCTTGGATATTATTGTAATAGAGCTCTGCTCTGCTTGAGGTTTCCCCCTCAAAGAGACAAGTCAACATTGCTATCACTAATAATGGTTCTCTTTCTGGTGTTATTTTGGTATTATTCTGGTATTGTTCTGGATCTATCATTGTTGTTCTGCTATTGCTTGCTAAATATTTATGTTCTGCAAATTATATTACATCTGTAATATTTCATCCTTACATGAAAAAACATGTTAGTTCATCATTAAAATGGGTGATTAACTTGATTAGCACAATAATCATGAATGTTATTACTAATGGCCACTTTAGGTTTAGGTTTTTACTACTGTTAGTTTTTTTAATGCACAGTTGGACCACTTCACATTTAGGTTTTTAATGAATTTACTTGTTTATTGTGCTTGAGTAGGCATTTTCGTGAGTGGAACACGGTCTGTTTCCCCTTATTTACCCAGGTGTTGGCTCCCATCCTCAGTTGTTACAATATGTTTCCCCTTCTTTACCCCTTCTTTACTAAACTGTCGGATACCATCCTCTGTCAAGTGAGGTAGTTGGATATGGCCTGTGGATGGAGAGAATTGAATTCGAGACCTTTTAAACAACACTTATATTTTATATCTTGGGCGATCACTTCAAACGCTCCCTTGGTTTTCCATTTCTAGCCAAAATACATGGAGTCGCTTACTCTCAGCGAAGGAGAGTTGCAAGAGGCCAGGATTTCATTCTAGGGAACCTATATCCCCTCATCTTTATTATAAATTATTCTTCTTTCTTTTTGCAGTGAGAGAAAAAAAATTCAAACAAACAATAAAGTCTTATATTTACTTTCGAATGGAGGAAGTCGTGGTGGATATCATCTAGAAGAAGCATCCAAATGAGGCTCTCTTCATTTCCACAAAGGTATTGTTGAATATTTAGTTTTCGTGGTTTGAATGTGAAACCCTTTAATTCCTTTTTGATGGAATGAATGGTGGAGTTTGAGGTCGGTTCATTCTATGTGGGAGATGAAGTGTCTATTACAAAGCGAGGAGGATCCACTTCATGATTTGATAGAAAAATCACACACTATTTGCCTTCTCTCTTCTGCAGAAAAAATAATCCTTCATGTTCTTGTCCACCAGATATTGTAAGGGGAGCTTTGTCTACTCCATTTTGGTTGTAATGTGGGGGTAAAGTAGTGATATTTGATGCCAATTGGAACTCGACAACTTTTTTCTTAGAAATTTCCAAATGTCCAGTAACAACGATGACATGTGCTAATCTTTTGGCCTATGAATATTCATATTTCTGTGTTAAAATATTATGTCCTTATTGACTTGTGAAATCCTACATGACTTTGTAGATTGTGGGTAAAAACATAGTCTGATATTGAAGCTTTGTTGTGATAATTCACTAATAGACATACATAACATGATCTAATCCACATGTAATTGGGTGCATCGTTTATCATAAAATCCATTTTTTTAAGTTTTAGTTGGTTTTATATAAGTGTTAGAAGTGAAAATTTTAAATAATGTTTAAAAAATAGTATAGTTATGTTATTTTTTAAGATTGTTTCATTTTTTTAATTTATGATAAATTTTAATATGAATATCATTTTTAACAAACTGTGGAGATTTAAAAATAAATATATTTACATTTATTTTAATTACAAATTACATTATAAATAAAAACAAAGAAATATATTCCTCTTCAAATAATAAAATTTGCAAAACCATATTATGAAAGTGGTCGGTATACATGGATAGATGGTATTAGTTTGGAAAGGTGGAAAATTTATATCTTTTAGACGTATTTCAACCACTTTTATAATGTGATTGTGTTAGTATATATTAAATGAGAAATTTGAAAAAAAAAAGTCATGTGATAAAAATTAGTGAATTTTATTAAATGAGCAATTTGAAAAAAAAAAAAAAGTCATGTCATAAAAAATAGTGATTTTTTTTTGGTCAACGGTGAATTAGTGATTTGCACACTATAGATTTATAAAATATCAATCACACACATCACCGACTCAATGCAAGGTTCAAGGTGATTTATAGTTTATAGATTTCTAAAAACAATCACATACACCACCAACAGACCGTGTTTTATTAGTTGTGAAATTAAAGAGCTCAAGGATGCTCATTCATTACCTGCTAATTTATGTATGCATGATGGTTTTGACATATGGTTAATATGTACTAGTTTTTGATAATTAGTATTAGTATTAATATTATTAATTTGTAATAATTAGTATTAACATTAGTAGTATTAGTTTCTAACATTAACTATTAATATTAACGGTTTATAATAATAGTCTTTTTTAAAATAATTATGGTTTTAACCTGTTATTAATATTAACTATTAATATTGGGGAGGCAGGTGCAGGGGGGTCATTTTTTAGACCTCGATGGATCTAAGAAGTTTATATTTTCATGGAGATTGGGTTATGCCATATTAACTATTAATATTGGGCAGGCAGGTGCAGGGGGGGTCATTTTTTAGACCTTGATGGATCTAAGAAGTTTATACTTTCATGGAGATTGGGTTATGCCACAAACAATTGGGTTGAGTTTCTTGCAAGAGTTGGAAATATTAGATGAAATCTGCTTCTATCACACCTTGAAGGAAAATAATAAAAAAGCAGATGATCAAACCAAACAAGAAACGACCTTGTTTTTTCCTCCTTAATTAATTTCATGCTCCTAATACCCTCCTATATGCAATCAAAAAAACTATATGAACCTCTATTTATTGAATTTAATAATGACCCTTATCCTCTCCTTCCCTCTCATACTATCAAGTTCCCCCTCGATATCCCTCAATTTACTTACCATGTGTTTGAGCTCCCTTCAATTCAATCTATCTCCTTGTTTATGTTTTCAATCCCCCTCGCTCGTCATTATTTATCAATGTGGTTTTATCCTTTAGCGTGTGGAGATGTGGCTTCAACACTGGTTTTTATGGATGGTTCTAGATTTAGCTTGTGCCCTGGTTATTTTCCATCTCCCGCATCAAATTGGGATTTTTTTCGGTGGTGGAAGGTAGGCTTTAGTTCACTCATCCGAGGATTTCAAACTCTGTTGCTCTTACCTTCTCCTCTCTTCTTTAGAAAACTTTCGTTTCTCCAAGTGCCACCTTGAGGTTGCTTCCCCCTCAAAGGTGAGTCTCTCGACTTCACAACCCACTTTGACTATTCGTATTGGGTTATATTTATCTAGTTATTGGTTCCCCAGACACTCGAGCAAGAATTTGGGCACAATCTTTCCAAACTCATTTCTTTTCAATTTGTTTCACAGTCTTCATGTTGTTGTTTCTTGTATCATCTCTAACCCGAGCCACATTCCCATGTGGAGCAAGGGTTTTCCTTGGATTGCACCTATAGATGCACTCAACCCTTCCTCTCTCAGTAGAAAGTTGATAAAACTAGAAAAACAAGTAATCTCCCTTAGAGAATCTCAAGAAAATATTAATGACACAAAGGATGAGGAAATGAAACTAATTTTTCATACTTTGACAACCCAAGGTGAAGAATTGGCTAAATTAAGATAGGAAATTAATACTCTTAGGCATTGTTTGGTAGGCCATATCACCTAGAGTTCTACATGCTCCACCAATGCAATATTGTTGGTCTCTATCCAACAAGAACCATGGAATCTTTTTCAATATATCAACACTCAAGGAATAATAGACTCAGAGTTAAAGTTACAACTTTTCCATCTTTTCTATGCAATGTAAGTTTTAGTTTGTGAAAGTTTATTTTTTTAATGGTTTATACCAGTAGGCATAGTAGAAGAGGAAAACTTTTGAAGCTTGATCCTATGCTCTTATGCAAGGAAGAAATTTTTCTCTATCTTTATTATGTTAAATCATTGTTGAACCTTTGTAATTCTCCGTTGCTTCTTTGAAAACATTGGTTTTATTAATACAAATATATACATTACTATTAAACAAAACATTAACTATTAATATTAATATTATTGTTATTAATATTAATAGTATTGGATATTATTATTAATATTAATGATATTGTGATATTTAACATATATATATATATATAATTGATAATATAGCAAGTGTTTTCTAGATGCCACCCGAGATCGAGCTTATGTGTTCCCACTATAACCGCTGGAGAAATTGCACACCCCACGAGCACAACTCTCAGTTAAGGAGGAATTCAAACCTGGGACGATCCGCCCCGATTTTTCTTAGTTGGACGCCTTACAGTACAGGAAAACTACCATTCTTTTATTGTTTTTTTTTGTTGAGGTTTTGTGCATCGTTGGTTTTTTCTTGTTCCTTGGGTTTTATCATTATAGATATTGGTAATTTTTGTGGCCAACTTATTTTGTTTATTTAGTTCATATATACTTTTCCAATATTAATTTAACCATGTGACCCTCTCCTTTTAATTGACTTGTTTCCCTGACCATGGATCTAGTTCCAGATTCAAAACATTGACACTAAGAATGGATACCATGTATCTTCCAAAAAACCCTAAAAGTTGCTGCCACCACAAAAATATCAAAGAACAAATTGTGACCATGTATGAAAGGGAAGTTTGTGATGAAATCTAGGTTCTGGAGAAACTAAGGGTTAAAATACAAAGGAAAACAATTGACTTAGATTTTCTAAAAAAGTGCAGAGACAACAATGTATTACCTAAATTTGCAATTATTAACCACTGTAAGAGGAATCAATGGAATAACATGACATTTGATAGACTCAAGATGGCCCTAGTGTGCAATGAAATTAGGAAAACCATATATGTTCTTGACCACCTGTCACATATCACATTGTATCTACATTTAAAATTAGCTGAGACTATACATTTTGACCTATGCAGGTTTTATGTATGCATGATGGTTGTAGTGATAGGTTGCATGCCTTTATAATTCAAACTTCCACACAATGTATTTGCATTCAAATTTATGTTAAGGCTTTGGCATTGTGTAATGCATTTAGTGCTATATGGCATGGGATAGATTTAGTCTGAATTGTATGTGTATATTGGTGTGTTTATAGGCCAAACACTAATATGAAGGAGTGTCTTTCGAATGAGCCTTCAAACCTTCTAAGTTTAGATGATATTTTAAGCATATGGGACTAGCATTCAATACATGCCCTTTTGTGCATTCAAATTATAACTTTGAATTGGCTAGTTGGCCCGTATTATACCTTCTGCTTCACGACATGGTATATAACATTCAATATTCAATCAACTACATATTAATCCATTAGTTGACTAAAAATTCCTGATCTTTTTCTAAGGTGAAACATTAAAACTCAATTTTTTTTATTTTTTATAATTATTTAAAAAAAAAAATGAACATTAGATTGGTTAATGAAATGAACCCGTTATTGTAGAGATCGTGATGAGTGATAAATGTAAATATAAAATCATAAATGCTTGGTGGGTTATTGCGAGCAGACAAGATGAATTTGATTAATAGTTGTTGGGCAGCTCCAAATTCCTACAGTTGATGCACTCGACAAGTTGTTGCAGACCATGAGTAAGTGTGGAAATCACTACCATCCTATCCCCTACAGTTGCCAGTTTGTAAGGGTGTTAGATCTTGATTGCAAGAGTTATGTTTAAGGTTGCTTCCTTGACAGTGAAACTAAATATTTGATTTTGTTTTGGAAAACGTGCAATCACATGTTCGTTAGAAAGTGAATGCTTAAGATTTTCCTTTGGTCTCGAGTACTTTCCTTGGGAATTCTATGGATGCAAGTGAATTCCACAAATACATTGTCTAGTGATTGTAAAATATACCAAATGTTGATTTATGACATTGGAAATATGCTTATGGTTTGTAGTATGAAGGAATTAAACACTTCTGATGTAAAATTATGTTACCTTATTTGTCTACTAAGTAATTTACCTACTTGTTGCATAATGTTTGAATATTGAAAATAGTGTTGTGTACAACACCTAATATTGTGAAAAAGTTGCAATCTGGTATGCATACTGGCATGAATGAGTCGAATATCCAAGAATATGAAAAAACGCTTTGTTGTTTTTGTATCCAATTTGCAAATTTGGATAGCTTTTCTTTCGATCCCCGGCTGTTTTTATTTATTGCGTCCAATGCTAGTAGGAACTATTCCCTTTACGATGTTGAAAATTTGATTTCTCTATAAATTTTGCAAAAAATAGGGTTGTATTGTACAATGCAGGACAGATAATTTTTGGTAAGTCTAAAATTCTTCTCAGAAATGTATGAAATGTATTATTAATTTTTGGCCACTCTCAAACAACACATTCTATGAAGACTAGAAAGAATGAAGTAGTTGGGGTTCCTGGAGAAAATAGATTGATACTCATGGAACCTGAGAATAATTTTGCTCGGGTCAAGATACAGACATAGGATCAAATTACAAGAGAGCCACAACATCATGAGATGCCTACAACAAATGCACATAGGTATCACAAATTCATGGCCGGTCCTTACCTCAGATAGCTATGTGGGATCCCAAACCCTCAAGAGACACGATACCGAAATTCAGAGCCACAAAAGGAAAATTGAATTGCTGGAAATGGGAAGTAGGAGGGCCAAAATGTTAGCTAATAGTGAAATTTCCTTCAGGCTGGCATCCACAAATGCCATGAAACAACCTGCATCGATAAACATTGAAAAAAACACAAATACTAATTCCAACCCTACTAGCTTTAAACTCCACCTCAAATATGGGGAGAGAAAACAGAATCGATCGTCAAGTCTCCCAAAATACTGCAAGTTGTCTATTGAAATCTACATAAATGATGCAGACTCCCCTTCTCCCCTCGTGGTTTCTCGACCTCCCGGTATAGGATCGTTCTAATAAAGGAGTCGAATCGACTCTTCAGCCTTTATTAGACCCAAATCAGTTTACACAGGTCCCCTTTCGCTTCTGGTGTAGGTTATGTGATACCCACAACCTCTTCCCACGTGCTTCTGAAATGTCGAGTTTCAGGTGTTAGCTCTTTTTTTCATTAGCCCCTTCCTCCATATGGCCCTGGGTTATGACCTCACGTAATTATGTGATTGCAAGTGCGACCTAGTGTGGTTTGAGACCAACTCGCTTTTCTCCCCACAATTCACTATAAAGAACCGTGTATCCCCTTGGTGATACTGTGGTTTCAATTGCGGCCTGCTCTAAGAATTTTAAAGTCTGAGCATTTTTTGGCCCCGCAATCCAACTCGACCATCTATCTTTTGACCTCAACGGTGCTTCGTGATCAACAGTTGAGATCTATTCCCTTTTCCTTCCTTCTTCCCAAATCACGCTACCCTAGATCTCCATGATCTGTCAACACATGTCCCTTTCAATCAACATTCGTGATTGGTTTCGCCTTTCAGGATTCGAAAGTTTCAAAACTCAACTCCTACTCTCTTCGCATCGCAATTCTATGACATGGCAGATTGTCTGCCACGTGTCGTCCTCAATCAACGGATCTTCCTTCGCTTCAGAACTTTGGCCCTTTCAACCAGATCAATGGTCCTTCACCCCCCTCCTCTATCAATGATCGAGATCTCCTTTGGGGTTTCAACATTTCCCCCCTCTTCTTTCCTCCAGAGTTATAGATCTGGTGCCACATGTCCACCTTCAAATCAACGACTCTCATCTGCTTTGGGGCTTCGGTCTTCATAAATATCAAACCTCAACCTTTCCGAAATTCTTTTATCTGAAGCTCACTATCTATTGACTCGTGTCTCTTGCAGATCGATGACTGTTATTGCATCGGGTCTTCGAACTTCAGAAAACTCAACTTTCAACTTCCACTTTCCCTCAAAGTGCGCAAATTTCCGTCGTGTTTCCTCCTGAATCGAACGGCTATAATTTACTTCGACTCTTGACCTAGAGTCCACGGATTTATTCTATGTTTCCTCCTGAATTGGATGACTATGATTCACTTCAAACCTTTGGGTTCCAGAGATCTCAACTCTCAACTTCTCCAGAGTTCCTTTATCCAAAGTTCATGATCTATCGCCACGCGTCTCTCTAGATCAGACGGTCCAGATTCACTTTGGACTTCGGGCTTCGGGAGTTTCAATTCTCAATTGAAATCCTCAAAGTGATTTTTCCAGGAGCCTCATATTTGTTGACACATACTGCCCCTAACGACCAATGGCCAGGATTTGCTTTGACAATTTCGAAACTCCACCTTCACTTTCTCTTGGAGCTCATGATCTGATAGCCACTATCCTCTTTGGCTCTTTGGGCTTTAGGAGTTTCAACTCTTGCGCACTCATTCCTCCTAGAGTGATTTCACCCGAAATTCATAGATTTCCACCATGCATCCCTCTGGGTGATGGACAGTTCCTGTCTACTTCGGGACTTCGGCGAATCCTTGCTCGTATCTGCATGCAGAGACTTAAACCTCGTACACTTTGCCTTGATTGAATGATGATCGATCTTCTGCGCTTAGATCCTATGGCTGGGATCTGTTCCTCCTTGTCACTCTCCTTCTACTTCCCTGGACATGGATCTAATGACCCAGACTTCTTCCACCAACAAATCCGACGTCTGTTGTTGTTCCTTCTCCTGAACTTTATCTGTTGGATCCTTTGACTCCTTTGAGGGTCACTTGACACTTAGAATCTTTTCTAAGAAGTTTCAACTGAACTTTGGAACCTCTCTCCCTCTTGATATTGGTTATATGAGGTGACTTAAACCCTCAACTCTTCCTCTGAACTCTTCAAAACCTCTATCTCTCCTGAGCTTGTTCCACTCTACAAATTCAGGGATTCTCATAAACCTTTCTTGCACACCTTGTAGCCCTTCACGATAGCTTCTTTGACAATTAGAAACTTTCCAATTTTCCGCACTCCTTGCAATAAAGATCCTTCAACCTTTCCTCTAGGTGAGGGAGTCCAATACTCGACTCGACCTACGCACCCTTTGCACAGCTCTGTGCACTCTATGCAATTTTGCTGCTACAAGTTCAATGATATCTCTCCTAAGCTTCTGAGTCGAAATAGACTATGTAGATGCACTCCTTGTGGACAACATGCACACCTTGCATGAACTCAAAGAAGAAAAGTGATTCAAACTTACTTAACACTTCACAATTTCATACATTCATTAATATAACCCATTAATTCATGAAACATGAAATAATAGAGAAAATGTAAACAATAGCGACACTCTCCATTGGATCAATTTTCCTCTATTATATTAATTCAAATGTAAATGGCTATAGCTATGAAAAACAATAACTAAATCACAACAATCTCCTACTAATTTGTAACAGCCTCATTTAGGCATACCATGCATCTACATATACAAGAGGTCCTCTAAGGTTCCCTCCGACTACCTCTCCTATTGAAGTAACAACTAAAAACTACTCCAGCTTCGTTACATTAAATTTTGGGAGTGAAAATCCCAGATCTCTTGTGATCATTCAGCTTCTGAGCGTTTCTCTCTTCTTCAATCATCCGTTCAAAACGGATCTACATGAAACGCTAGTTTTTAGATTCCTTTTAATTAAAAAGGCGCGCTATCGCGATGTGTTGTCCCTCCACGTGGGCTTTGCTGATGATGCTCTTGCATCATACTCCATTGCTGGGAATATCATGAGCTCCTGCTCATGGATTCCTCTGCCACGTCGTTGAGATCCTCTAGGGTCCCATACTTTCTCTTGGAGTTGTTCATCTGCTCCTTTTCTTTGCTGATTCCTTTTCCTTGCTGCTCTTGTAGGTTTTCTTCTATCTCATACCTCTCTGATGACTTCTTCTTGTGTTGCTTCCAACATCAATCTCTTTATCTCCTCTATTTCTTTGTCCATCTAGTCCAATGGATGGCTTTCCTCCTACAGTATGCTCTGTTTCATATTCTCTCCATCAATTTCCAAATTAACTTGTTGGATAAGATGCCTTTTCATATTTACCCTTCTCTCCAGGGCCTCCAGATCTTCACACAGATCAACAAGATCCATGCTATATGTTGCTTCCTCCTCTGTTGTAGGTTCACATTCTACAGTTATCTCTTGCTCAGCTTCCTGACTGAAAAATTTGAGCCATTCCTCTTAATGCTCTTCTCCCCCTGCTGTAGATCCCAATTCTATAGTTGCCTCATGTTCATCTCCTTGGGTGATTTTTTTTTTTTGAGAAATTCCACCGAATTCTATTATTTCTCCATCTCTTGGGCAAATTGAAATGTGTGCTATTTCTCCTCCTTACCAATCTGATCAATCTGAGACTTCATGTTATCTTCATCTACTATGGCACTATCTGGCCACTTTGTTAAAGAATCTAGTTCTACAGTCTCACCACTGAGTTGCTTCTCAACTTCCTCCTCTGAAAGATTGACTTCTGTCATCTCCTCTTGTATTGGTTCGACTCCAACTTCCTCCAGCTGCTCCCCAGGTTGGTATGCTCCTCCACCTGTTTCCAAATTAGCCTGTTGGATATGCCTACTCTGCATATTTACACTTCTCTCCAGGGCTTCCAGCTCCTCATACAACTCAGCAAAATCTATGTTGTCTGCTTCCTCTTCTGTTGTAGGCTCCAGTGCTGCAGTCACCTCCTGTTCAGCTCCTGGGCTAAATTTTTTTAACGATTATGCTGAATGTTCTTCTCCTAGAATTTGCATGACTGTCTCCTGGTAGCCATATTTTGGTTCTGGACTGTCCAACCAATCCTCCAACATCTTCATCTCTTGCTCCCATTGGGTGAGAAATTCATCTAAATTCTCCTCTTTTTATGCTGGGGAAGACATTGATGTCTTCTCCTTCTCCTCCTCTTTGAAAGTCCTTTCTAGCTGGCTTTCCTCTGTTGCACCTACATCATAGAAACAATTATCTTTAAAAGAATTTGTCCCCATGGCTTCTTTATTGGATTCTGGTTGCACCACTTCCTCATATACAACACTTATATTTGCCTCTGCTAGACTATTTGGCAAGAATATTTGAATTCCCCCAATGATAAGAACACACCTCTAATATTCTTCCATCAACACTCCTTGCTGACATGAACTCTCAACTGAGTTCATCTCTTCTCCCTTTCCCACCTGACAACTTGATATTTTCTCTCTGCCCAACTTCCAGTCTATGAGATCACCTGATCTCTCTCCATTTCCCACTTGGAAAACTGAACTTCCATCACTTC
>JASDQU010012594.1:44743-55764 GCA_032191745.1 Picea mariana
ACAGAGATACAATAATACACAATTTTATATTAATGAGAAAAAATGTACAAAGACTGTAAAAATACAGAGTGAAAGACTCGCTAGAATGGTGGCAGCTTATCTCTGAGAAGATATGTGACCGCTACTCGCATTCAAAAGAAGATGATCTCACAACGAGGCTCCAAGGGAATTTTTATCATAAAGAAAATCCAAAACCCTAACACCGGAAGATGAAAAGCCAACAGTTGTGTAGACCCCGTTTTGGGTAGTTTGGTGTATCAACTTCCCGGGGGCGTAACTTTGGCATACGATCTTCGTTTGGGGCGCACAATAGCTCATTGGAAAGGTATCATTGAGGATATTCATTTTTGGGGATCAATAAAATCCTTCAGCTATCATTGAGAATATTGATCCCGAAAAACCTTTATTTAGGCCCTCAAAATGGCCCCAGAAGTTAAAAATTGCTAAAAATAGTAAATTGTTAGAAAATTGTTTTGAGCTAGTTGGAAGAGGTGGGTGGCCACCGATATCCACCTAGATCAAACATTATGACTAACTGTGGAAACCTGTATGCTCAACATTAGATTTAGTTATAAGAAAATACACTCATGTCCTTCTAGAATAATCATCAATGAATGAGACTTAATACAAAGATTTAGAAATAGAAAGAACTTTAACTCAACCAAATACATCATAATGAATCAATACTGACAACCTAGAAGATTTGTGAGAACTAGAATAAATTTGAACACAATTATGTTTTCTATATATGCAATGCTCACTGAAATCAAACTCGAGTACAATCATTCAATCCATCGATAATATTTTTATTTTTTTGGTTCACAAGCCATTCTCACCTATGTGGCCCAATATTTGGTGTCATAGCATTGTATTCTCTACAAGTAACTCGCGTATGTGATAAAAATTTCTCACCTATGTGATAAAAATTTCTACAGATGAGTGCTTGCTTGAGACAAGGGCAATAGGCGTTCATTCTTTACCTCAGAAATAATATGCTCAACTGATGCATCCTCAACTTGTACAATGGTTTTTTGATATTATGTTTCAATCATGTGCAGTCATGTACTCTACTTACTATTTCCAAAAGTTGTTTCTCCCATCTTTTCCTCACCCGCTATTTCCACTACATTTGGCATTATTTCTTCCGCATGTTCAGTATTTAGGGCATCAAATGGTTTGTTGTAGATGTAGTTTCCTTAAGTACTCCGTCCATCGTTGTTGCTTTGGTTTATCTTAGGGTGGACCATGTAACTTCTTGAAAACTTGTCAAATTTTTCATTTCTCTTCATTTTTTTGCATGTTTACTGGACATGTCCTTGCTATCGATGGCATATATAAAACTTTGGAATGCAGGTACAGGGTTTTTCAGGGGATGGGTACCCATACAAAATATGAAAACATTGACAAATATAAAGTTGGATTTCAAAAAAGGAAAAGATGGAAACCATGAAAATCTCTATAAAACAGATAAATATTGAGATAAATAAAAAATAAATATTAACAAATATAAATTTGAATTTCAAAAAACCAAAAATAAAATGATCGACACCATGAAAATATCTATAAAACACAAAAATATTGAGATAAATAAAAAATATTTGCGACCCTGAGTTTGACATATTGCTCTAAGTTTCCTCCTTCAGTAATGGCGTAATTAGTAGATCCATTCCATCCATAGATCCTTGTGTAGAGTTTGTTGGAACAAGCACATTTTTGAACCTTTGAGTTTTATATTTTTTTCCTCTTAGAAATAAAATTTTACACGAAATGGCCTTTTAATTAAATTCATTGGTTGTCTTTTAATAATAAAGCGTGTACATTATTCGTCATCAATGGGTTCCCTTAATTTGATCAAATGATCCTAATAATCTCCGTATTTTTGGAGCCACTTGAGTTTTAAAGAATAATTTCCTATCAGTCGCTTCGGATCGCTGCACTTGGGATGTTCCCATAAGTCTAAATGATAAAAACCTTGGAGTCCTGAAACCTGAAAGTAACAGTGTGCGATAAAACCTAAAGAACTCAAGAACACGAGTAATAGGACACATGTATTTTAAATATTTTATAAGTTGACACATGGCACTTATTTTTGAAGTTTCTGTTGGATGATTCACACACTCTTGGGTGACATATGGCACCTATCTCTTCTTGACACATCATCTAGAATGATGTCATTTTATCCACGTCATTCCGGGAGATGACCCTGCAAGAGTTTAACAAAGAGTGAGTTCACAAATCACCAAAGTTTCAAATGTTGAAGCATTGGAAATTTCAAAGAGTAAGTAGCAATTAATGAAACATCTAATAACGAAGTTAAACCTGATGAATGAAGACTTAAGGAATATTACTCGTAATTATTTACTTTGTAGTTTTGGATTTCGGGGAACCTCTTTTGTGCTATTTTCAAAACCCCCAAAGTCTGAACTTCTGAAACACTCAAATTTAATTCTACATTCAAAACGCGGTTAATTAAGTTGTAAAAGCGATTATTCAAATATTAACTACTCCGCAGATTTGGGATTCGGGAGATTTCCACCCTGTCACATCTAAAGCTCCTAAATGCGAACCATCAAAGTATCAATGCCATTTATGATCGATTAAAGGTAATGATTTCAAACGAATATTGTAGATCTCTAAGTAGTCATTTCCATTGAGGGTAATAAATTCCTCATAAGTGAGTTTATACGAAAATTGATAAACTCTTGTTTGAATAAAAGCGCTTCAATTTCAAAATCATTTTCACCTTTCACAATTAGCATTTTTATCTATTGAAAAAATCACGAACTTTCCCTACAACAGGTAACCTCACTTTGTTTCCTTAGAGATTATGGCACCGTGGAAAATGGAAAAAAGGCCTGATGCAACAGGTGAAGATTCAAACCCGAAAGCAAACATTTTTTCAAGCACTACTCTGCAAGCCACAGACATCGTTAAAACTTGGACACAAGTTTTTGAGATCCTGGAATGTGAAATCATCAATTGTCCAGAAGACTCCACCGAAGAAGAAGATGACTCTTATGCAACTAAGCTTAGACATATAGCACAGTCGGAGCTACACAAGATAGTTGCATGGCTGAGAATCATGCCTTGCAACGATATGATAAGCTAGGCCTTGGAACATGTTGATGTCTAGACCAGGAGCATCATCAACCACCAGCAGGTTGCCATCGGCTCTTTCCGACTAGAACGTCTACAAGTAATGTATAAACTCTCTCCTACTCCTAAATATACTTATAATGCCACATTCATTCTAGATTTTGAGAGAAAAGAATGTGTCCAATACACCAGGAGTGGTCATGATATAATTAGGACCTCGTGGGGACATCCGAAGAAATTTAGAACCGACACTCATGGTATGTATGCCACATCATCTTTAGATGCTCATATGGTGTATGTAACCATGATGCTCTGTCATTTGTTCAAGAAGAAGATCCCTACATATTTCTCGTCATGAACGAGGTAGTCGAGGGTTACACTTTCAATTGGGCCAAAATGTTGTCGAATAATTTGTCCAAGGAAATCGTCAATTATAAAACAACGACATCAAAAGGGAAACCTACCCATTTTTACATGACTACATATGTTATGGATTCCATCTGCTTCATGACCCCTTTTCCATTGATGAACTAGAGTTGGACCCTGACCAGTTCTGAGCCTATTCACTTTTGCCACTCCAAGTTATGGGAGGAGAAAGCTAAGGATTTCCTTTATGAAATCTTCCACAATGTTGTAGTATTTGTTCACATAGCCATTTATGGTTACCCGCCTCCTCGAATTTCAGAGAGGATTATGGGAAACCTAGGCAATATCAAAGATTGGTTCATTGAGGATAGTTTCTCCTACTTCAGAGTTTTTGGTTGCTTGATCCCCCCCCATGCTCTCCCACAATTTTTACCAGACAGGCTGGTGTGCAAAGAAGTGGCATATCAGAGAGTGGCGGGAGGTATTAGCAAGGAGCTAAAAGAAAATCAGAAAAAGGTAAGGCCAACTTCCCCATTCAAGTTGGCATGTTTACATTATTGGATTTTGGCCACTCTAAAGTTGAGGCTGTGGCTCTGGACGATGTTAAATTGGTTGACATTGAGTTCAAAAAACATGATCTAAATAAGATAGTGGAAAACCATATGGCTCATTTCAACATGAATAATTAAATTCATGAGAATTCCCCATATGATGAAATATTCAGGGGGGGTAGATCTTATGAGGAAGTCCAAAGCATATTCCTAACCCTGCCCCCAAACCAACAAGCTGGCTTCCTCAGTTTTTAGAAACACAGGATGAACAATCTGCCAAAGATACTACAGGGATAATCAATAGCCATGCCTCCTTTGGAGGAAGCTAAATATACAGTATTTGAGTCAGGTTCCTCCACTAAACCCAAAGCTGAAAAGTCCCAAAAATCCCAGAGGTATTATTTCAGGAGATAAGAACGTCACTATCAGTACTAAATGATCCATAGGTGGTAGCATGTTTCGAGGCCTTCATGAATCTGGGACAAATTGTCTCTCATTCAACACCAACAACTCCTGCTGGCACCCCCAATACAACAGGACAACAACATTCCACCGAAGTTCCTCTCCCATTGCATCATTAACCACTCTACAGACTAGATTCAGAAATCCTAATTTTGAAATCACTTTTGTGGGTGATCTTACCCCCATCCTTCCTGAAGAGATGCCTCCTTCAGATTTATTCTTTAGTAAGAAACAAAAATCCATCGTGAAAAGATATTCTCAGCAAAAGGATGGAGTCATAACTAAAAGGAAAAGACTGGTGTATGATGGAAATGACTAGGATGGTCCAGAATTTGCAAAGAAAGTTGCAGGTTTATTAAGTGATTTTTCCACTGCGAATCAATGGTCAATGGACAATTTGACCGAAAAAATATGACATAAATGTCTATTGGTGGAACACTTGTAGAATTAGATATATGACATAGATCAGACTATCAAAAACAGAATGAGCCAGGATTTCGAGAAAATCAGGGCTAGTGATCAACAATAAATTAAATAGCTTCAGGATAACCTTGATCTACTCCACCAGAGTTCCCATACTATCCATGGTCTGGTCACTCAGCCTGATGAGTTGATAGCATAGTTGCAATCCATATTGACCCTAACCGAAGGTACATCAATAGACATCTCTTCCTTCAAAACTCAAGCATTGGAGATCAATGAGAAGCTAGAAGTTGCCCAATAGGATTTTTTTCTAAAAGTAGATGCCATATAGAAATTCTATCAGGCAGTGGAACTTTCCCTAAAGGATATCTATGTCAAAGAAAAAGAGGCCTACTTAGCCCAATCTAGGTTTCAAGAAGTACTCATATTGACGCAGAAAGCTAATGTCCCTGATTTTCCTCTTCTCTCTTATTCTGAACAATTAAGAGGTGAGATGGCCCTAAAAGTCTGGGAAGCAAATCTGGAAGAAGGCAAGAAATCCACCAGGAAGGTGAAGGAAGATTTTCTAGAGGCATTGTCATCATTAAACAAAAAGATGATTGAGTTTGAGGGGAGTAATATCTCAGAACCCCTAAGGAAAATTGAGATAGAAATGAACCATCAAAATTCCAGAAAGAACAAAGAAGAAACTTTGGAAACCATTCAAGGAATGAAGATTGATCTTCTTAAAATCAATAAATGGCTAGTTCTTCCAAGTTCATAGTTTTAGGCCATAGTCTAAGAGGTGATCAAGATCCAAGAAAAGATGCCTCAAATACAAAGGAAATTATTCTCTTTCAAAGTAAATGAAAAGATTGATACCTCAAAGTTCATGGTGGCATTGATGGATATATGCACCCAATGCATCAAACATGGAAAAGAAAGTGTAGATGGGAGAAAGTGAGAAAGCATGCACAATGTTATTTCCTTCCACCCTCTCTACCTCTCACCTCCCAATAGTCAATAACCTTGTCCACCCGCATTCTAACCTTCACTCATACCAACTCATCATCAGACACTTGTTCTCTCATCATTCTTTCCATATACAATTACTCTCCATGTGACCATTACCCATCCCTTGAAGAGTTGATATTGTGCTATTTTTCTGATTATCCTCCCCCCATGAACTTGGTTGTGATTCATTTCCATTCCGAACATATCTGAAGGGACATATGGTGACGAAATTAAATGGCCAAAATAGTATGCCAAATGATTAAGGTGGCATTAATGACATGTGTACCTAGCCTAAAGGACTAAGGAAAAGGAGAGTTTCTACCAATAGATTAAGAGACAGAGGAGAGCGCTAGAAAAACTCATCAAAATTTACACGTTGTTGTTTTATTCAGATATATGTTATTTTTAGTTAAATATTGTAAGAAGTCCAACAATTTTTAGTTGTGACAGATTTTGTATAAATACATGGATTTAAGATCTATACCAGGCTGCTTTTTGCCAAATGTAATAGAGAAACTCTCTTTTTGAGTATTAATACAAGTGCAGATAGAGATTCTAATTTTTTTTCAATTTGAGTTATGTGTTTCCTCCGTGTTTCCATTTCCCTGAATTTCTTTATGTAATTCCTTGAAAAGCGATTGGTTGCAATTTTGTATTACAACTACTATGATCATATTATACCAATAATTCATTCAATAAAAAAATTATCCTCTGTTATTACTGTGAGTAAAACAAGATCTCTAATCTATGTGAATTACTTCATTTCATATCCTTTTCAAGGGTGTGTTCTTTACCTTTCTTCCACTGCAAACAAGGTGAGACTCATCTATAATTGATGCCTGACTTTGTTTAACAATTTTGTAACTATTTATACACCATTTGATATTATAATTGTGACTTAGATAACGAAATACAACCTCTGTATTGTCCTATTATTAATTTTCTTTAAAGATCATTTCTCATAGAACTGAAGGTAGGAAAAGCACTCATTAAAAGATTTTATTTAAACACTATTGATTCCTGACATTATTCTTTGAGCCTTAGGATTAATCTCAGGAACAACATATTTTTGGCACCATTGTAGGGGATGAAGAAACACAATCATTTTCCCTGGGAAAAGGACAAGGTAAGCTTTGGTCTTTGATGGTGAACAAAGATTGAATACTATTATAGAAAGATTTGCCTCACCATTGGTATCTTGCACAGAGGGCCTTTTTCCATTTCCCTATGTAGACTTTTTATCCCTTTTTGATGAATCTAGAGCTAAAATATATATACATTTTTCCACATATATGGTACCTAACTGCTATGCAACATGCGTATACACTTGTTGCTCCATTACATCTCGCATATATCGGGATTTGTGCCAGAAAATAGAAAATAAGGTTAGGTTTCCATGTCATGATAGAAGATCTCTTATCCTTGGCCTTCCATATACCAGAAACGTTCTGAATTGGCCCTTCAGTTGCATCCTGGAGGCTATAAGAGCACAATTTCGAACTATGAAAAAGGAAGAGAAAGCATTCAACTTTGAGAGCAAAGTTACTCTGGATAAATTACTTCATATTGAGTCTGCATCCGTTTGTCCCTCAAGTCTGAACACAGTATTCAGCCCCCAAGCTATTCCCTTATTATCGGGAGGACCTCTTTCCCTCTTTCTCATGAGCTTGCCTTTGGTGGAGGATTGAAGTGGTGGGGACCCAGTTGGAAGGAACTTGGTTTCTTGGTTTCGAACCATGCCGACATGGAAGTCTGTAATGTTGACACTTCTACTGATCAATTATTAATAGAAATACTCCTTTCCCATCCTATTGGTATCATACAAATATATGATTATTATCCATGGGCGTGTTTGTAATGTTTATTATTGGATTATGCTATCTGATGTGCTAACACATTTTATATCATCACTATATGCTTTCTTTTCTTGTTTGTTGAGAACTTCTCACAGGTATAAAGCTTTGGGTCAAAGTGCTCAATGGTGGAACATCATCAAACGTTGGATCAAGGTAGGCCTCTTTCTTGTATTGCACATTAGTTTATATAGAATATGTTGGAATTGAGTTTATTTCTGTAGTCATACCTGTCTATTTTGGTTTACCCTTGGCCATAGAGAGTTATTCCCTTGTAACAGAAATGGTGACCATACTAGGGATAGATCTTCCTTCTAAGGGTTGAAGTACTTTTTCTTCTTACATTGCTCTTTTTTCCTTTGTGTTTCTTGTTGTATCATTGCTTGATAGATCTTATTCACTCTGAGTCTAAGTTTTCAGCCTTTTACCCTTGCATGGCCCTGTTTTAAATCATATATGCCCTTTTTTCCTTGACAGTCGTGTATACACACTTGTCGTCTCACTACAAGAAGCGTATATACACTATGTTCTCCTGAACAGTCGCGTATACCACTTCCCCTTTCTTGTTTACTTGGTTGAGTGACTGTTGGGTAGGATTTAAAGATTGTTGAGCCTTTTTAAGTCTCTGAAGTGCCTGTTGAGATTATCTGGGATGACATGAAGCCTGTTTGGAGTTGAATTTTTGGGCGTAGTCTTTCTCTTTGTTTTCTATTTTTAATTTGTCCTTGGTTTCTGGGTTGTTTTCTTGGCTGCCTGGTACTCTGCTTGAGTTATTTCTTTTATACACTATAGAATTCATCTGTCAAGTTTATTCCATGCATTTTATTTTTAGAATATTGAAAAGACAAAAAAAATAGGCATTTTGCATTGGTTGGCATTTTTGTCTTTGAATTTTCATCATTAGCATAGCACATTTAGCGAAAGATCGTATTTTACTTCTGAATTGCAGATTTGAAATTGAAGACTGCATTGTTTTTATTAGCATAGCATTTATTCAAAAGTTAAAGATAGACTTTGCATTGTATCCATATTTATTTTCTTGCAAAGTCATAACACCATGAGTTTCACTTCCATACCTTTTTGAGTAACCACGACCAATAAAATTTACGCTTTAAACTAAAATTGATTAGTCACAATTTTATTTTTAGGGTGCACAAACTAGCTCAGGATTTAGTGCCTTGGAATAGGATTTTGTGAGTAAAAACTTCTCTAAGGAAATTAAATCAACATATGTGTATGAGACAGGGAGTTGAGAAGTCCATTGTATAATTGGTAATATCAAGAGGCTCCGCTCACACCAGAGTTAATCACTAGGTCACGCAAAGTTAGTTGAAGGGATAACCCCTAGATACTCACCTACCGTTAGAGATATTTCTGTGGATTTATTTGTATTTGGGGATCTTGCTAGTGCCCATACCTCTGTGAGAGGTGGTGCTTTCAAGGTTTCATGATTTTCTACCCTACCCATATGGTGATCCAGACTTACAAATGCTCACCTGTGCATCGGTTATACAATGGTTTATTAGTTTCTTGACTTAGGTATCTCATAGGTTACTTGCAGGGGTTATTCTGCTTGTACCCTGAGTCAGATAAGGGTCGGACAACACACAACCTTTACGGAGGATTACCTCTCCGGGGGGATCTGACTGACTGGTTGTTAAGCCCACGAGGGCCCTTATAACTGATTTTGTTACCTCCAAACTTTAGCAGGGAGTCTCAGGTCCCTCTTGGATGAGACATACCTTCTTTAGAGAGGGAGGCCACTCAGCCACTTTAGCCCATTTGCATGCATATTGGTCGTTTGACATTTTGGTATTCTCTTTGACTACTAGTTGGTCATAGGATATATTTTTATTTGTTGAAGAGTCATATGTCGTCATGGAGTCGGACCAACTTCCTCGTAGGTCCTATTGGTTGTTACAGTTACCACCGATTTTCAAGTCCTTGCCTTCTAAAAGGCGTAGAATTATCAGTAGTGGTACACACACATCCACTTTTCAGACTTGTGATCCTGCAAGGATGAGTAATGAGTCTAGTCTTTAGAACACTGGGATTTCTTCGACTCCCAATCCCACTACAATTAATGTCACTCCTTCGACACCTGCAGCCACTACAATTGCAGTGTTGGAGTCTTACACCAATACTATGGCTCAGCCTATAGTTAATGTCGACATGTAGTTAATGCTTCATCTCTTGCCTCGAACCCTTTTGGAGGTTTTGGCCACTCATCGAGTTACAATGTTCATACCATCCCCATGGCTTCTATTCCATTTTCTTATGGTATACCTAACTTTGCCTCACAGTTTTCAACTACCGTCCCAGTTGATGTCCATAATGGTAGCCTTGGACTTGGGGGCACTACACCTCCTTACACTCCTTCCCCGTTTGGTGGTTCTCATATTCCCCAAGTGAATCCTAATGCAGGGAGTGTCCCTATTCTTAACCTCGGGTCTAATCCCTCTATGGATGGATGGAACAACCCAGCTGGCGGACAAGTTCTACCCTATATCCCTATCCCCTCGGTGTCGATTCCGACCAAAACTTTTGGCATGACAAATCCACTTCAATACTCTGGGTTCCCACCTGGAGGAGGTCAGTCTTACACTTTGGGCACCCCCCAACCTAGATCTAATCTAGTTGGGGGAAATTTTAACAACCCCCAACATGGATCTAATCCAACTAGGGACATTTTTCATAACCCTTATCAGAACATTCCTGTCGGAATGATGTCCAATTCATCTTCTATGAGTCATCTCGAAGGAGGGTCTTATAATTCCGGACAAGGTTTTGGTCCTCAATAGAATCCTGGATGGAACGTAGTTCCTAACACACCATATTTCATGTGAGGATGGGGTCATATGTCGCAACCTCGTATTCCCTTTCTGGCCATGCTTAATCTTCTAGATTTGTCTAAACTAATGAATGACCCGGTGAGTCATGACCCCACATGGCCCCATGTCCTTACCAAACTTCCATCAAACATTCGAAAGTTTGAGGGTAAGAATGGCGAAGACCCTGGTGATCATGTCACTACTTTTCACCTTTGGTGCTCATCGAATTCTCTGAACCATGATTCTATTAGGTTACGATTGTGTCAGCGCACTCTCATTGGAGTGGCGTCACAATGATACATTGAGCTACCTAGGGGGACATATGGGTCATTCCATTAGTTGGTGCTAGCCTTTCTCAATCACTTTCAACTACCCATTCCTTATGATGTCGGCCTTGAACTTTTGTCAACTTTATGCTAGAATACCAACTCTCACATCTCAGACCA
>JASDQU010012595.1:12985-24156 GCA_032191745.1 Picea mariana
TAACGTGTTGAGGCCCGACATGTTCTGTGTATTCGCAGCAACGATGCTAGCTCCCATTGGATTGGCTGATGTGTTCCTTGGCGTGCGCAAGGCCGATGTCATGAAGTGGTTAGGAGAAGCTTCATTGGGATTAAGGCAAGGCAACCCGTTCATAAAAACAGAAGACTTGGCGTCCGCCACACAGAAATCCTGCAACGCATCTGGATCTCCACTGATTCTCTTTGTTGCCACGAGAAGAAGTACGAGGAAGAGGATGCAGAAGCATGAGGAGATATTCGAGGCCATTGTAACGATTCTAACAAACGATGAGTCGAAGCGCTGCAATCGAAATGGAATGACAGAGTAGTGAATATATAGAAATAGATAAGTACACATGAAATGAAATTTTACTTGTGGAAATTTTCAAACTTCAACAACTCACCTGGTAAATTGATTTATGAGATTTCTTTTGCCTTGCCATTTTTACTGATAAAGTTTAAGAATTTATATATATCTCATTTTTTTGGATTTGAGTTTGTAACTTTTTATGATAAAAATACATACTTTTATTCATTAAAGTCTGATCTAGAACTTCTTTCTTTTACCAAAAACACATATTTTTATCCATTAAAATCTAGTCTAAAGATCCCCTCCTTTACCAAAAACACATATTCTTATCCCTTAAACCCATTAAAATTTTGGTCTAAAACTTTCATCCTTTACCTAGCCTGTGAAAGGTTGTAAGGTCTAAAACTTTCGTCTTTTACCTAGCCTGGTCAACCCAGAAGGTTCGGAGACTTGGTCATCCAACGTGGTAAGTTGTAAGAGATAGATAGACATATAAATAGATTGATACCTATTATAGATATATTGATAAATTTATTCATATAGATAAATAGATTGATTTATAAAAAAAAAAATTGGTGAGAATAATATATATAAAAATCAATAATTTAAATTTTGATTATTTGAATTAATAATATTAAGATAGCATGGAAGCACGAAGACATATTCATATAGATAGATAGACATATTCATATAGATAGAGATAGATATATAGATTTACATATTTATATAGATAGATAAGTATGATTTAAATGATCTTGAAATAGTTAATATTGACTTAAATTATTAAGAATTTTCAAATGTATGACAATAACTTAAGATCACAGTAGAAAAACTATTAAACCAACAAATGGTTTTTGTTGTCGGTTGGAATAGAATGGGATTGAGTAAATACGATCCGACGACAAAATGTTAAAAAAATGATAATATAAAAGGGGATGTTGAGACCATGGAACCCAACAAAGGAAGAGATCGAGAGCTGGTTGAAAACAAAGGAGATAGAGTTTGCGCAAAAAGATAACACAAACCCAAAGTTAACACCGTGCAAATATCTGGACAGGTACGTATTCAACGACTTGCATGAAGTAATTTTTTGTGATTTCCCGCATGTGTTGCAGGAGTGGATATTGAGGTTGAAAGACAACCACCGTAGAAATCAAATCAGACAACTAGAGTGGAATCTTGTGGAGATCACGTAGCTACAACAAGTTGACAATAAATTTATGCACGTAGTAGATTTCTAGTTAGATTTATCTCAGAATTTGCAGTAGATACTACGATGACTTACAACGCAACAGAGAAAGAGTTCCTAAAGGGATCTCTAGGTAGGTATAGAAGATCTCTATATACTTCCATTAAGATATTACCATATAACATAGGTGTAATGACAATGGCCTCAGACGACTAAACATTCTTGCGTGCATGGGGGAAGTGGGGAAGCAATAACAAGAAACAAAGAAATGGAGGAAGAAATGGATAGAGGAAAGGAGAGTGCCATGGATCCAATCATGATGGAGGAAGACCAGATCAAGTAGATCATGGAAACAGCTAGAAGAACGCGTAGTGGAGTACCATGCCAATATAATATGAACAACAAGAAGAGAGCTATATCATGTTGATGTTCCCAAAGATGTTGTAGTAGGTCGGAAGAGTGTTGCATGGGCTCATCAGACTTTGCAGGAGGTAAGGGGACACGCATCTTCCCGTGGTAGTTTTAGAGAAAGTAAGATACCTAAGAGATTCTCGAGCTATGTTGTAGTGATGTGCCACATAATTGATTCTAAGACTTCCTATTATGAGGAGGCATCTAGCCAAGAAGTATGGAAAGATGCCATGATGGAGGACTATCAGTCCATCATGAAGAATTATGTGTGGGATATTGTTCCAAGACCTTAAGGGAAGTCTATGGTGACTTCCAAGTGGATCTATAAGATCAAACATACAACTAATGAGAGCATCGAAAAGTACAAAGAAAGACTTGTGGCTAGAGGATTCTCTCAAGTAGAGGGAATATACTAAATTTCCTTTTGTTTCTCGGTACACCTCCATTCAAATAATCATTTCCATTGATTCAACCATGGGTTGGATATTACACCATATGGATGTAAATACAACCTGTAATGTTGCCAAGATTTATTTAGATAATAGTGTGATCATGCTGCAATAGATCTGCAGATCTAAGAGAATACAAGAAGAATAATCAAGCTAGAATAATAACTTCTCCTACAATGATGCAGGAGCATCACTCAAYGTCATCAAGTGCCAACCAACCAGCACATCAAGCGTGCATTCAATGGAAGGAGAGAGGTGCARCCCTCTCGTTTTTCAAATTTTGAAAATGTAATTAAATGATTGTAAGGCTGAAGAGCCAAGCCGTGGCTTTGAGCAGGCTGTAGTTAGTGTCGCCTTTATGYTGACATGTTGATTGGGATCTAGATCCAATACGGATTAGATGGCCCATTCAATGTAATTCATTRTAATTAATGAGAGTTGGTGAGGATGGAGGGAAGAGCTCAAGGAGCCCCCTTTTGTAAAAAGATCTTCTTTGTATCTAGGAGGGGTCGATAGAGTCTGTAGAGAGGCAGAGAAGAATAGAGAGAATAGGAGAGAAGAGAGGAAGCCGTGACTCTGTTGCAGTCCGGGCTCACATTGTAAAGAGGCATTTTCATATTAATACAATCAGAGCAGTTTTTCCTGCATGTTATTTTGCATTTGTTGATTAATGTCTTTATGTGTGTATGATATGTTGTAGATGTGTGTTTAGTTTGCATTTACAAGTTACAGAAAAAAGTCGTTGTCTGTTGGGTTTTTTGATTCCAGGTTGGGTTCTTTGTGGCTTCATGCAAGAGGTTGCATGATAGAACACTACGGGTTCTGTAAGCCAATGTAGGAGTGCACTTCTAAATTCTATGGAATTTAGACAAAGATGTGCCAGGAGGGTGCACCAGAGGAAATCATTAACTCAAGGAGGAAGCCTCAAGGTTGTTGAACACCTTGAAGGAGAAACTGTGTAGAGGAGAGCATAGAGAGGAGAAGCAGAATTGTTGAGAATTCTGTAAAGGCTCTACCAGGAGGGCATTGAGCAGATGCACATGATGCATTAAGGAGAACTCTATTTCAAGTTCAGTGAGAACACAGAGTCGCTGAGGACTCTGTAGGAGATTTGATAGGAGGGCATCGAGTGAGGGAAAGGATTGCATCGAGAAGAAATCTCTTTTTAGTTCTGATATAAGAGAAGTGTCCCAGGAGGAGACATTCACAGGGTTATTGAACACCCTGTAGGCTCAGCAAGGCGTGATTGAGTAGGAAGTTGCAAGAGGGAACTTACATCCCTTCAAGGAGAGAAAGGGACATAGACCATTGAGGTCCAAGCCGTTGAAGTTCAAGTAGGACAAAGATCTATGTAAGGAGGGCACCATGCCAACATTCGAGTGAAGTGGTGATAGACAGCCGTCTGAAGGCTCATCAGGCATGAGCAGTGTGAAGAGGTGAGAAATTGTATTAAATTTATTAAGATTAGGTGATATAGATGGATATTGGTGGCCACCCACCTTTTCCAACTGGCTCAAAATAGTTTTCTGACATTTTTGGCAATTTACTATTTTTAGCAGTTTTTACATCCGAGGCCATTTTGAGGGCCTAAATGAAGGTTTTTCGGTATCAATCTCCTCAATGATATTCGAAGGCATGATTGAGCCCCAAAAATGAATCTCCTCGGTGATACCTTTCCAACGGGCTATCACACACCTAAAACGGAGATCGTATGCAAAAGTTACAAGCCCAGGAAGTTGATGTACTAGCTTACCCAAACGGGGCCCACATGACTTTTGGCGTTTCATCTCCTAGGGTTAGGTTTTTGGATGTCTAGGGTTTTTGGCATTCTTTATTATTGTAAAAATTCCTTCAGAGCCTCATTGTAATTTTCTTCTTGAGAATGTGCGCCACATCTCTTCTCAGAGATAAGCCGCCACCATTCCAACAAGCTTGTTTCAGTTGCATTTTACAGTTTCAGCTTATCTCGTTATTGAATAGAAAACCAGTTTTACTGTATCTCTGTTATTTTGTGTTAATCACATGTTAATAATCTGTATTCATTTCGTTCAGCTCATAAAATCCGGATCATCAGGAGGGATCGCACCGTTGTGTGCAAGAATCCTTCAAGGAGTGTAGAGGTCAAGAAACTCATGAGGTTTTAGAGCGAAGCAAGCTCAGGAGTGACAAAGTTCCTAGAATGTAGATGATTTCACCAAAATTAGATTGAGATCAAAGAGGAGAAAAGGTCGAGGCCTTTGAAAAATTGAAAATCTTCCAAGTCCAGAAGGAGGCGAGAAAGCTCGGGAGAGAGCTACAACAGTTGTTGGATCAACGATAGAAGATTGGATCTAGACCGTCGAAGTTGCATCCAGATAGCAGAAGGAGGGTGTCAAGTCTTTAGCTAGGATTCCTTGACAAGCAGAGGCAGACGGTCAGAATTCTATGTGGAGAACTTGTGAAATCGCGAGGACCGTGGGATCAAAGGAAGTTGGAAGGTGGTTAGAGGTGGATGACCCATCACCTTAGGATCTAGGATCAACATGAACCATTGATCATGCTTTGTGTAAGCCGTTGGATCATTTTTGCGAATTTGGGTATCGTGAGCTGGGAGGTGGAGACCTTTGCGCTACAAACCCTCAAGTCGCGAAATCATGATTCGACCTGAACCATCAATCAAGGAGGAAGGAGAGCCGTGAGATTTGGTGCCTCTCTACATCATGTATCAGGGTTTCTGAGCGTGAAGGAGCTACACCTGGATCGCTAAAGTCGTGAAGTGTTGAGCGTCGAGGGCTTGAGAGAACACACGTCATGTCCATTAGGTGGGGACTGTGTGTTTGATAGGTGGTGCAAACATAGAGCGCCCAGAGAAAGGTAGAAGCATGTGACAGGTGGTGGACACACGTCACCTGGGAAGGAGCTAACCCATCGCTGACCTTTCGTGTCTCAGGGTTTCGTAAAGGAGGAGAATGAGGGCTCAACACTCCAACTCACGAAGTCACGAGTTGTGAGTAGTGCTAGCACTCAGCCCTAGCCGGTGGTTATGTGTGTAAGGCGCTAGAAAGGAGGAGCCATACCCATATCACATCTCAGGTATCGGCATTTGGAGAAAGAGGAGTTGAGGGTCTTTGACTCATGAACTAGCGAGTTGCGAGAGGCGCTTGCGCTAAGGCCCGGTTGTGGTCACATGGAGGTGTAAATCTCGTGTCTGGTGTTAAGTTGCACATGGTGGGTTTTCATGAAGGGCCTATGGATCGGATTTGTGGGGTTCCAGTGAGGGCTGGAAAGGACTATTTTAGTTCTACAGATTCGATTTTAGAACGATCCTGTGCGGATCTCGGCCCAAGGGTCAGGGGTCTGCGTCAAACAAGCTCCAAAATTGAAGATAATATCCTCCAAAGGAACCACAATTAATTGGAGAAAGGGAAAAAATTAATGTCTTTCCCTTTGATAGTTGTAAATCCCCTCCCTAGTTCAGTTGCACACCTCTCTGTGGCTTTAGATCACCAAAATTTAGGCCTCATCCTCTAGGGCTCCAAAACCCTGCAAAATTGGTGAAATAGTAGATCGGAGGTTTAGAAACCCCTGGGAAAATTCTCAGGCTAAATGGAGATGTTATGACACCCCTAATGAATAAATATATATAATGCAGTGCACCCTCCTCCTCTAGATATCGTGCCAAGCTCCAAATAAATCATATACTGAAGAAATCACCTCAAAAAAGGCATAGGAAAGGTGCCCAAGGCCTATCAATTATATCCCAATAGGTTTTGGTCACCAAAACCCCTTCCTCTCTTCAAATTGAATATATTTCCTTCAACTAGTGCACCCTCCCCCTGGAAAACCTTAGAAACTACACATTGCTTCCTTCTTCCCTGTAATGTCCCCAAGGCCGAGCCCTGTTGCAAATCATGTCTATAAAGTATAAAGCTGGCATTCTGAATTGTAATTATGTTTTATAGTCTGGTGAGCCAAGTTTATATAAATTGGTGGGCTTATGTGTTATTAGGCTGGAGAGCCTAAGTGTTAAGGTCGGGAGATTTCTTTTGTATATGTAATCATGCAGAATATTAATAAAAATATAAACACCGCTGCGTTCAGACCGACCATGATGAATGAGTGATGGGGGACTAAGCTTCCACAGATTGGGTAATGGATTGGGGGCTGGAAGGTTCGAAAGAGAGGCTAAGTGTTGAGCCTAGGGGCTTAAGTCCTTGGGAATAATATTTTAATATTATTCCAAAAGCCATGTGAAATATATGNCACGATGAATGAGTGATGGGGGACTAAGCTTCCACATAGTGGGTAAGGGATTGGGGGCTGAAAGGTTGGAAAGAGAGGCTAAGTGTTGAGCCTAGGGGCTTAAGTCCTTGGGAATAATATTTTAATATTATTCCAAAAGCCATGTGAAATATATGTTTTGTCCTATGTTCCTGGAGAGGAATGCATACTGATGGAGTGCATGCAGCTTCATGGGTGACATGTGTCGACCTAGGCACATGTAGTTAAAAAACTGTAGAAGTCATCCATGGGGGTGGTTATGTCATTCTATCATCCTCCGCCTGGGTTCACGGGGATGCTCGTCTGAACCTGTTTTTCCTCTGCATCTGCATTTGCTTACCTGTGCACCGTGAAGGAAACCCTGACGGGAAAATTGTTTTCTCTTGCATTCTTCCATTCTCCACCTGAGTCGCTTTGTCATTCCCCATCCTTCATGAACTTTGTTTAGCTCTGTGATCGACCTCTGCATTGATTCCTTGTCATGCACCCTAAAACTAGTGGCAAACTCGTAGACCAAGCCGTGTCTCCTGTGAAGTCTGAGCACCTTGTAAATGTCTGAACCGTGTTGTGTCTTAGTGTGGACTGTTGTCATTTTTTGGATGTCCATACCCAAATTCCTGTTGTTGCTGTCATCGTGAGTTAACCGAATTGCTATTGTTGTTGTGGTTATCCTCACCATGCACGAATTGAGTCGGAAGGGGCTGAAGAACTGGGTTTTAAGGCCCTTAGTTGAAGAGGCAGTCTGTCAGGCCTATGAGAAGTTATTTCCAGGTGAAGGAGTCTGTTGGGAAGTGGTATTCTTCCAGAGAGAGTCCAACACTAGCTATGGAGCTCTAAGACTTCCTGATCTGGCCTGTTTCCCCAGAGAGGGAGGTGAAGCACTGATGGACTGTGCTTGTGAAGGTGTATACTCCCGGGTGGAACAGGCATGTGGGGAATGAGAGTCTGTGAGTAGTGGGCATAAGAAGGCATCCTGTGAAGAATCCTTTCAGTTATTCTGTGTAGTTTTTCCTTTAACCTTATCCTAGACTAGGATTCCTTGCCTTGGGTGGAGCTTAGTCCCAGCTTGGGGGTGACCCACTACTGAGCATGATGAGTAGCGTGGTCTAAGGCTGGAAGGTTCGTGGAAGGCCTGCACATGGCTAGTGGAATTACCACAGTTTCAAAGATAAGTATCAACTTATGCTTAATATTATGTTTTGGCATGCTTGTGATGCTTACATGTATCATGTATTCTGTTGTGCATATGAATTATGGATAATTCCAGGGATTATTTATGTTAGCAGTAATCTTGTGCTTACTCTGAGTTAAATGTGTTTAATATGACTTAAATGCATGTTATTAATTAAGTATGAGAATGATGTTGTTCCACACAGTAGCGTTTTCCCGGACAGTGGGATGATGGCCGGGGGCGTTACACAATTTCCCAATAAACATATCTATTCCACTTGCAAATTTGTATACACAAACCTTTTTCATTTTTAGATCAGTGGTCAAAAGAGAAAGAAAACACCATGCAAACTGAACACTTATCTAGTAGATTAACTGTCAATTGTCACAATTGAATTCTAGATGGGCTAAGTGTGATTTATGTAGGTGGATGCAAAAATTTAGCATGAATTAGTATGGTTGTAGCAATGATTTGGAACAACAACAAGCTAGTCAAGGAGTTAGTCTAGATTGAAGTCATGAGAAGAGTTCAAAACTAGGTGGTTGTAGGTTAGGATCGGGTTAGGGTTAGAATTGCAAATGACAAAATTCCACTAGGAGTTTGGTCATGCAACAAGTAAAGGTTAGTGAATCACAAAGTCAAATCCCAAAGGAGTTGATCCTTGCAACAAAATAGGTTATTAAAAGAGGTCATTTAAATAGTTTTAAGATGTTGTTTGAAAGTTTTAGCCCTTAGGGCTTGAGACCTAGGGTTTTATCTAGTGCCTTGTGTTGGCGAAAATGGATTTTAAGGATGGTGTTTAACTTTATGAGGAGGAAATGGAAATACATCTAGGTTCAGGGTCAAGATAAAGGTGGTGGATAAGTAACACTTTAGTAACAAATGGATTGTTGTCAGTGGATCCTCTTGTCACATGAAGAGAATCTGGAAATTATTCCTTATTATCACATAGACAGGTCCAGACCAGCTGGTGGAGAATGAAGGTGGTATGGCACGAGATGTGCGTGGAGTTGGAAGGGTTATATTATGACTCCAGTATGGAGGATTCCTGGAACTTGATGGAATTCTCTTTGTTCCACGGTCGAGGGTTAACTTTCTCTTAGTCTCAACCTTGGAGGATGCTGGATATTGTACATTGTTCAAGAGGGCCCATGTATTTATCTAAAAGGAGGGAGAGGACCCGATTGAACCACAACTTATTGGTGATCGGGTGGATAGGTTGTACATGTTGCAAGGAAAAACTTTAGGTTATGATTCAACGTCGAATGAGGAGTAAGAGGCTCTTGAGACTGCAGTTGGCCCAATGATTCATTCTTGCATTCTAAGAGAAGAGAGGGAGTCTCTTCTGAGCATCGATAGGAGGCTTAGCTGGTGTGATCAAATTGATGCTCAGGGTGGAGTGGATTCTCCTAGGAGCTCAGGGTTCAGAACGGTTGTCAGGAGGATTCCTCTGGTTCGAGTTTTGTGCAGGTGTTGAGGATGGCTCCAGGTTCAAAGGGAGCTCCTACTCTGAATAATGTGATGGGACCAGATGATGATGATGGAAGCGATTACTTCCCTTGCTAAGAGAGAGTGTTAGTGTTTGTAGCACGGAAGGTACTTCGTATGTTTTGTCATGTATGCAGATGTAACCTTATGTTTACACTACTAGGCACTTCAATTTGTAAATGGGTTTTCATAAAGTTGTGATAAAGTGGTTCTTTTATTAAAGTGACATTTTAATGAAGTGTGCCTTCTAATATTAAAGTGACTTTATTTCATAAAGTGCACTTATGTCATAAAGTGAAATTGTACTTTAATATTTTAAGCGATTTATTTTGGAGGGAATGAATCATGTCCCTTGATCTTGTAAAGGTAAGATTAGATCTTGGCCATTTGATTTAAGATTGGAGAAGGTGAAGGTGAAGGCGAAGGATTGACTCATAGCCTAGTGCAACACAGTAACTTTGTTTCACTGTCTCGACCGGAGGTGCATGCCGGTGACATTGATAGGAGGTTTGGAGTGTCAGCATGCTCAATAGAGTACACTGGGGAGAGGGCACATGGACATAACAGTCGTTCATGTGAACCTCACAGATGCTCCAGCTATAGGCATACATGCTATGGGCCTATATATCCCACTGGACAACAAAGCTTCATAGAGGAGGTTAGTATCTTAAACCTTTTAATTGTTCTTCATCGTTATATATTTATTTTGTATTTTGTGTATTTACATAGATATTTTATTTTATGTTGTTTTGTAGATGTTGCATCCCAATAGCAGACCCTTTATGCCTATGGATGCATCAATGCGTAGATGCACCACATATGCAATAATAGAGGCAACATGTGTTGGCATGTTTTCAGACAGAGGTAGAGTATGCATGTTTTTAGAGAGAGGCAGAGTATGCTTGTTTGTCATTGATGGCAAAGATCACAACCAGCAACACAAGCGTGTTTGTCATTGATGGCTAAGATCATGACCAGCAACACAACGATGATCGCATGGCAAGATCAGAAGAGAAACTCCATTTTGGGTATCAGAAGCTAAACTCTATTTAGGATTTTCAGATACCGGGAGTTGGAAGTGTCGAAACACTTCACCACAGGAATGTCAAAATTTCAGAATGCCAAAATGCGAAAAACACCTTTTGGTGCAGGATTCGGATACTAGGAGTTGGAAGTGTCGAAACACTTCACCACAGGAATGCCGAAATGAGAAAAACACCTTTTGGTGCAGGTTTCATATACTGGGAGTTGGAAGTGTCGAAACACTTCACCACAAGAATGTCGAAATGCTAAAATGCCGAAATGCGAAAAACACCTTTTGGTGCAGGTTTTGGATACTAGAAGTTGGAAGTGTCGAAAAACTTCACCACAGGAATGCCGAAATGTGAAAAACACCTTTTGGTGCAAGTTTTGGATACCGGGAGTTGGAAGTGTCGAAACACTTCACCACAGGAATGTCGAAATGATGAAATGTCGAAATGCTGAAATGTCGAAATGCGAAATGGTGAAATAAATGCAAGACCCTGCGGATTTAATCCAATGGTGTTGGTTATTTGAGCATCGGATCGAAGGTCTATTGTTGATATTCATGATTAACTGTTCAATTACGATTTAGTTAGTAGAATCGAATCATGGTTCTTGGACGGTTGGCGATTCAATTCCTGAGGCATTTTTGCCCAAGAAGATTTGAGGTGTAACAGAAGAGGAAGTGTATAAAAGAAACACATTGTGACTGTGCGCGAGTGGTTGTGCCGGGTGAAAAAGGAATTGAACTATAGAAAGGTAAAATTACAGTATGCACAGTGGAAAGAAAACACAGAGATGAGGAATAGAAGTTGAATATAACAGAATAGTGGAAGAGAGAAGAAAGTGCACA
>JASDQU010012595.1:95784-116784 GCA_032191745.1 Picea mariana
TTTTCAGGCATTGACTTTCCCGTCATGAAATCTGATAATTTTCCCATAACATGAATGGTAAGGGGGTCTTTGGATTTCTTTGCAAGTTTCTTTGAACAGTATTCCCTAAGAGTCTTTTCATATATTGGCACATCCTTCATAGCTTGTAACAAGGGCATTTTAACAAATAAGTTCTGCAATTCTCCTAATAAATCAAATTCAGCGTGAGGGCTTGATTTACTCAAAGTTAGTGTCTCTGGGTAAGGTGGTTCAGATTGATGTTGTTTTACAGGAGCTTCCTGGTTTCTATCAGTTTGTTTTGGTTCTTTATTAATTGGTTCTGATTCCTTACCTTCACTATCGAGTTGTTCAATGGTAACTAGAGGAGGTTGAACATTAACTGTCTTCCCTGATCGTAGATTCATTTCATACAACTCTGTAGTGGAAATTCTATATGAAGGTAGGTTAAGAATGTTAGCTTGATGAGCTCCCTTGCTATTAGGATTCGAATTAGGTTGGATTGGGAGATGAGGACGAGCAGGTTGATTACCTGGAGGCACATTAGAGGGCATTTGAAGCTGTTGTTGTGGCATCGGCTGAGGAAACTGCCCAGGAGGGGATCCTCACCAAGTTGGAGCCCATGGGGAGCTCGAACTGGCTTGAGGGTTCCACTGCTGCCAAGGTGGAAGCTAGTATTATGGCCACATGGAAGGATAGGGCATGGACTGAGGATTCATATTAGAATTATTGAAATACTGAGATGGGGTTGAGTACATACCTTGATTTCCCATCAGTGGTCGAGGCTGCCATGGCTTTCTAGACCCCATGAGGTACAGTTGTTCCATGTCTTTCCCCGTCCCTTGAAATACTTCTTTTAGGCCTGGCAGGGAGGGGCATGAGCTTGTTGCATGATTTAGCTCACAGATTGCACATTCCTCTATGGAGTTTAGTGGACATTCCCTCTCTGGATGCTTCTTTCTACACGTCGGGAAGAATATTGCTATAGTCCTATCCAATTCCAGTTGTTTCTATTTTACTTGCAGCGTATCCATCTGTGCCGACAGGGTGCTGAGGATATCCGTCCTCAGATTGTCTAGTAGGTTTCCGATTTCTTCTTTCATAACACCTCCTCCAGACCTTTTTGCTGAGCGAATTCCTTATCTGTTTCTTGCAAGCCCCCTCGAGCACTGAATGCATAATTCACAGATACCTTTGAAGCTTTCCTTAGAGATGTCTCCCTTTCCCACAATGTTCAATAGTTCCATTGAGTCCTCACAGAAAGATCGGAGGAGGATAATTTTTAGAATTTTCTTATCCAGGTCAGAGTGACCCGACCTCTATAAGGTGTACTTGAATCGTTCCACACAATCTTCCAAACTCTCATCTTCTTTTTGTGTGAACTTGAAAAGTTCCTCCTTAATGTTCCGGGATTAACAGTAATCCTGGTATTTTTTCATAAAATCTGTCCGCATATCATCCCATGTGGAAATAGAGCTTCCTCCAAGGCCCATGAACCATCACAGAGCCATTCCTTTTAATGTAGAAGGAAATTTTTTTAACTTTTGGGCCTTCGTCGTGTAGTAATACCCTCAGCACACTATGTCAAACTCAAATAGAAATGTGTCGGGATATTCTGAAACAAGCCCATGAAATTTTGGTAAGGCTGCTAATGGAATAGGCTTTCTGGGTGCACCAGCTCCCAAATCTTCGATTGGAAACTCGATAGTGGAGGTTGTGGCAGCCATAAATATCTTCCAATAACCGCCGGGTATTTCACCAGGCTCTATAGGAGATGGTTGAGGCTTCCTTACCCCTTGGATCCGAGGCGTTTTAGCAGCACTTCCCTGGCCCCTTGGTGATGAAAATACTCCTTCTATCCCTTCTCCTATGTCCTGATGACTTGATCCCTCGGCTACAACCTCCTCTCCCTTGCTGGAGTGGTCTGACTCTGTCGAGGTTCTTCTTGCGATCTCTTCCCCCTCTGTTACCAGCATAAGATTTCCCTGGTCGGGTATATTACTAGATCTTTCTTCAACTGTTGGAGGGACCTGTTGTGTCATATCACCCAAGAATGATGTAAAAAGAACTGGTTGATCTACTGATTGTCCCTCAGACTTTACTCTTCGTGCCCTTGGTCTCACGACTGCGCGAGATGATGTTTCAGATTCAGCCTTTGCTATAATCTGTTGGATGTAGGTCTTTCTTCCCAAATCTGGTCCTCCCTTCTTTGGGGCTCTCCCTCTGCCCTTGTTATTCAGTTCTTTGTTCATACAAGTGTTGGTATGATGGAAGATCTTGGCATGAACCTACAATCCTTAGTCTCAAAGTAAGGTGTCAAAGGACCATTCCTTCCCCAAGACGAAAGAACTTACAAAAAGAAAGGCAGCTGAAAAAAAAGAGAGTTTAAGGTTTAGGGCCCATAGCAGGGTGTCAAAGGACTCCTCCCTCCCTAGGACAAGAACCAGGAACAAAAACACACCATGAGAAGAGATAATACTTTCCAAATCTGAAGCAAGGCGTCAAAAGACTCCTCCCTCCCCAGGGTAAAAGCTAGGGTTTCCCCCAAAAAAAAACACACAAGGGTTTGAAAGAAGTAAATCTAACTCAGGGTCTGGAGCAGGGCGTCAAAAGAATCCTCCCTCCCCAGGACAAGAGATTGGCCAAAAACAGAAAAGAAAGAATAAAAACAAGCGGAAAGAACACCTACGCTCAGGACCTGAAGCAGAGTGAGAAAACGCGTTCTCTCCCTAGGACAAGAGATTGACCCTCTGGTTGGTTTGGATCATTGTCTTGCACCTTATTAGCCTCCTCGGCAATGGCACAAAAATGTTGGGGTTCAGGTATGAACGATTTATTCACCCTTTTCCTACATTAATTTATCAATCTTTGTGCGTATTCTTTCAAGGCAATGCGCAAGGTATATGCAAGGGAAAGAGCACAATCCGTTCTGGCCAAGGGTTCATGATTAAGATTCAAAACATTGCTTTAAAACTAGATTAATTACAACTTATGAAAAACAGTCATAGGAATTAAAATACTATAACAACAAGCATAACTAATAAATAATACAAATAGAAAGACACAACACTTGATCAGAAGAGCGGGCCCAGTTCTCTGATCAGGGCTGTGTTAGTCACAGTGAAGATTAAAACAACAACACAGATAATGCTTTATAAATATGCAAAGGGTTATTACAATATCAATGGGGGCATCCCCCGTTACAGGAATAAACTGTCTTTTATACATGGAGAGGGAGAACAACCTCTTTCCCCAAAACATGGTAACTGTATCCCCAAAAATATACATTAGTTGGAATGGCACCAATACCAGATAGACAAGATCAGTGTGATGCCCAAGAATGGTTCAAGGATCTGCGACTCCAGCTGCACGGCCTCCTTATGGCTTGGTCGTTGCTGTGAACAGTGGATCTACTACGGGATATTGAAGCCTTGGTTCCTGTTCTCCAGAAGTTGTGGTCAAATGTTCATTTTAGTGCTGCGAATAGGCAAAACTCCGCGACTTTATTTCATTAATAAAATATTCCAATAGACAAGGCAGGGGTATTTACCTTACAGGTTTAGCATAGTAAACCTAGGTAAATAAGTGCAAAAAGGTCAAAAAGGTCAAAAAGGTAATGGAAATGCAGCAGAAAGATAGCTTGATTTGGTGCCCAACATGCGCTTTGGTCCAAATTTTGTGATGTGCACTAGAAATCAAGTAGACATCACATGGACACATGAATCAAGAAAATAATCTTCGGGAAATATCGCCAAATGATTACTAGAAGTAGCACAAGGGAATGTGGAGTAGAAAGACGATGGGATAGCAAGGTAGTTGAGATTTCCATGATTCCAAAGAGGCTACGTGGAATTCATGTCGGTGACAAAAGAATGCAGGAATAACAGTCAAAGGAGCTGTGGGGAAAAACTAAAAGTGCCAGAGCACTAGAGCTAAGAAGTAGATAAAAGGTAGCAATGACAACAAAAATAGAGTTAGTTTGTTAGTCAGTTTTTTTTTTTTTTATTGTTGTGGGTTTCGTTTTCATTGAGCTCGCTCTGAGACTGTGTTTTGTAATGTCCCTGGTTGTAATTTTGAGTGTGTCCCATTGGTAGATTCTGAAAGGAAGTGCATGGCATTGTGTAATGTCACACTGGGTAAATGTATAAGAGAGAAAGGCTTCGTTGCTATTAATGAATGAATTGATTAATGTATGTTTGTGGTCATGGAATGAAGATAATAAAGTTGTAGTAATTATGGTCCTATGATGTGTTACTTATGCTTTAATGGAATGTGTGTATTTTTGTTTCCTACTGTTAATTGTTAAGTAGTTTTCAATGGATTTTCTGAATTCCAACCCTGATGGAAATTTTTCCAATTAGTCTTTCATCATCATCGACACAACACCAGATGGCCTCTATGATCCTCATGGCATCTCGAGTGAGACCTTCTTTAGTCTTTGGCTAATGTTGGCCCTCAACCAAGTTTTGAGGAAAAATTGGTCAGGTTTGACCACTTTTTGGACTTTGACAGGTTGGTCGAAGATGGAGCACCCAGGCAGAGCTGAGATCATGGTATCTCACTTGTTTTGTGGACCTAGAAAGGGGTTCATTAGGGTTTTTATATTAGGGTTTATGAGATGTCCTCCCATGGGTTTACCCATGTCTAGGCCTTTTTGTAAGCAAATTTAAAAGTATAAATAAGAAAAGATTGTAAGGTAGAGGTAGCTTAGAAAAGGGATGTAATTGGCTAAGTGCAAGAGGTAAGTAGTTCTGAGTTGCTTCATGCAACAAAACATGTATGTAAGGCTTTGTGCTTGATAGAGGAGTTGGCTCTGTGCCTTGACCTGATTTTGGGAAGGTGGATCTGGTGCTTAGTGCGCAGATCACCTGTCTGGTGTGAAGCTTGGCTATGTGGCTTGGTGCACAGGAGCGTAAGAATGTAAGATATTAGAGCCTAATAAAGAAGAAGAAGTAGTTGGTGGATGTAGCCCCACAATAGGGTGAACCATGTATATCATGTGTTGATGATTTTCTTTGTTATATGATTTTTATGTTGTGAATCTACTTAGTGCATGGATAATTATGTATGATAGATAGATCTATGAATGCCTAGAGATTTATTTATGTTATATGTGTTAGATCTAACTTATGATGCTAAGTGCGATGTGTATTTTTTCATTATTACTGTGCTGATCTAATCTTAGGTTTTTTTCTGCGATGTGAATAAATTTGATAAGCTATTGCATGATACCTTTTAAGTACTCTGTGAAGTGTTATAATCATTGATGTATGTCCCAGCTTGGTTACAGATACTTGAGTCTTATAACCCCCCTGCCTCTACCTCGGGTGAGACTTCGCCTTCTTCACAGGTGTTGCCGAAAGGGCCGGTAGTTAGGGTTTTGTTGGTGCGTTGTTGAAGTGTTGAACACTGGGTCTTCCCCTATGCCAACAAATGGTTCCGTTGTCGGAACATGAAACTTTGATTGTTGGGAACTCAAGTAAAAAGAAGATAAGGTTTGTGTGTAGATCTGTTGTTGTAGTGCGCAGTATTCTACTTGAATTTTGAAGCTCTGTGCTAAGAAATAAACCCGATCTGAAGAAAATAGGTAAGATCTTGAAAAAGGTAAAGCTTTTTACTTTGATAAGAGTAAGATAAGTGGAAATTTTTATTTCGAAAGCATGAATGTAAGTATGTTTAATAGATTTTGTCCTAGTCTGAAAGCTAGGGCACAATAGGAAGAAAGAGTTGATCTAAGTAAATCTAATAGAAATGAAGAAAGATGTGTTATTCCTATGCATAGAAATAATTTTGGACTAATGAATGGATGCAGGAACCTAGAAAGAATTTTTGCAGGTTGTAGGTCTAGCACTGTGATCCTAGTGCGTAGTACAAGAAAGGTTGGGAAATGCTTAAGAGAAAGAGAGGATTGAAATTATGTTATAACTGCAGAAGACTGGGACATCTTGCTAAGGAATTCCCTGGTATAGGTCATATTTTTCTTTGTTGTAAAATTATTGGTCATAAGGTTGAGGATTGCCCAAGGATGATTTCTAAAGTTGAACAAATGAACATGAATCAAGAAAATAAGAGCATATTAGAAGATTAGAAAGAGAAAGGATAAAAGAAAGTTCAGACTACATTAGTACAGTTAAAATTAGTGATGAATGATCACAAGGATGTCAATTTATTAGAGATCATGAAAGAAAAACAACACATAAGCACAAGAATAGGAGACTTCAACATAGACTGTGTCTTGGATGAGGAAACACAAGTGAATATTATGACAAAAAGCACCTAGGAAATTTTGGGAAAGCCCACTATGGTACCTTCATTAGCAAGGATAGGCTTGATTAAAGGAAAGATGATAACCCTGTGTGGAAGAGTTACTAATGTACCTATTATCATCCATGGGACATCGACTGAAGAGGAATTTGAAGTCATTAAAATGGTTGAGAACAATGCCTCATTCCCTCTTTTGTTAGGAAAGACTTGGATTGAGAAAGATCAGATTAGAAGGAAAGAAGAGGGAGAAGCTACAGAAAAGAAAAAGAAAGAACTAAGGGATTTTATAGCTAGAAAAATAGATCGAATTCTAGAAGAACAAGAAGTTGAGTTGAAGCAATAGAAGGCAAGAGAATTAGTTGTGAAGGTTCAAATAACGCAAGAAGGTTTGAAGGACTGTCTACACAAGAGAGAAGAATACCCACCCTGGAATTAATAAGAAAAGATGTATTACCTTTGAGTCCTTTGAAACAACATCAGCAACACGAAGCTACTACGCTAAGAGAAGATAAGAATAAAAATGGAAAGAGAAATCCAGAAACAATTAGAGAGACTCAGATCATAGTAAAGAAGGCAAGGAAGCTCAGTAAGAAGAGAGCCAAGTTAGAAAATATACAAGAAGTTACAAAGAAGACTTTGCAGGAGGCAAGCTTGCAGGCTCTGAACCTTGTTGGAACAACAGAACCATGCAGAATGGGACTTCACCATGGAGAAGCTATATGACCGTTGGAGGTGCCCTGACCATTAGAACGACGCTCTGAATGGCTAGGAAACAAATTTATGGATGGATAGATCGTCGTTGGATGTTGAGACCGTGCCATAACGGATGGATTCACATTAAGGATGCATAGGGAGAAGTTGAGAAGGGAAAGCGAGGCTACAAGGTAGCCTCTATCTAGGATGGCACAATGTGCCTAACTTGCCAACTCATAGCTGTAAAGCTCATCAAAAAGAACCACCCCACGCAGGTCACCGGGTTCATGGTGGACCTTGTAGGGAAATGCGTGGAGGGGATGTGGATGAATTGGGTGAGCTACCTCATCAACGAGCTTGAGAAAGATTGTCGTGAAGCTAGGATCAAGGATACGAGTTCCACTTTAGTTGGCTACTCATGATGATTGCATTCATTGCTTGTAAACTACTGGAAGGAGATACCTTCCCTGATATTGAACCATCAGAGTCATTGGTCGCGAGGTTCTCCACCTTATGGTATAAAAATGATTTGTCGAAGAAATGGTAGTCGAGCACAGTGTTCCATGCCTGCTATTAGAAATTGAAGGTTTCCATTGATTTGTTCCCATGCATGAGACCACACACATTGCACCAGTACCGAACACTAGCTAAGTTCCATGCAGATCCCCATTTTATTTATATCACTGCGTGCAAGGATGAGAGCAAGGAAGAGTTACAGTCCTATTACAAGCTTACCAACGAAGATATGGAACAGATCAAGAAGGAGTGGCCAAAAGAGTTCCTTGTACCGGTCGATGATGAAGAACTCTTTGACCCTAACATCATAGGAATCCCCTTGGTCACCCAGTTCGAGCATGCAGGACAGACAAGTGCAAAGAAGAAAAATAAAAAGGAGGAAGTCCAGGATGTACAGACTGGTGAGGGGAACAACACTTTGGAAGAAAGTGGACCTGGCTCACTTGCAGGAGGAGGAGGAGACAAAGTAAATCAAGAAGGAGGAGGGGAAGGAGGAGAAAAAAAAGGAGAAGGTGAAGTTACATCACTGAAGGATCCCCCTACGGAGACAGAAACATCAAATAAGAGGAAGGTTTCTCCGTAGAAACCTTCAGCAAGAAAGAAGACCCACGCCAACAAGCCCAAGGTGGAGGCGACACTCATGGAGGATGACATCAGTCTAGTCCATGGAGCAATGGAGGATGCGTCTAAAGACCTCTTACAGAGATATGGCATGAAGAAAGAAGAGTTGTATGTAAGAGTTGAGAGGGAACTGAAGGAAATTCAACGAGCCATTCAATTAAGTCACACAGTACCTACTACGCCTTCCTCGTCGGAGACTATAGAGTTGGGGGATGAACCATCCCAACTTCAAAGACATGTAGATGAAACAGAGGCTAGGCTCCAAAAAATTCAAGAAGAAAAGAAAAAGGCTACAGAAGCCCTCAAGAAAGAGAGAGAATAGATCTTAGAGGAACTACGAGTTGTGCGGTACTATGTAACCGCGTATGAAAATGAGAAGGATGAGTTTCAGGAAATGCTTGAGGAGGAAAAAAAAAAGATACAGAGAGAAAAGGACCAGTTTCTCGCAGAGCAGACTGTGGTCAAAGAAATGGTGAGCAGAGACTTCGATCTGTCCCAGGCTTGGCATAGGAGGAACATGAAGCAGTCAAGGTTCAAGTAACAAAGCTCGTTGAGGCCATCCAATAGCTTCAAGCAAGGGTAGCAAAGTTGGAAATCCAAGAAGTACCAAGCACTTCACAGGAAGTGCGTGGCTAGAGGGAGGAAGCCGCCAGGAGCGCAGTCGAAGAGATCAAATCCCTCACCTCAGAATGAAATCAACTGAGCGAAAAAAGTGAGCAGACCTATGAATGCCTCACGGAATATCCAGAGATTAGGAAGTTGGAAGCGTAGCTATAGGAGGCACAACAACAGGCAATGATAGTTCAAGTGCAAATGAAGGCACTCATTTTAGTTGAGAGAATGAAGATATCACAAGAACAATGTGTGGTTCAACAACATATTACTACCATCCAAGGTAGAGTAATGGAAGTCACATAGAGACAACAACCGGTGCAGGAGGAATCCTGTGCGGTGTTTGAAGAAATTGAAGGATAAGGTTCGCAACTGGACCAAGTGGTTCTGACAGTGGAACAACAATTGAAAGGGCCTATTACAACATAGATGATCCAAGAGTAATTTGAACGGGAAGCTCAGGTGAATCAAAAATTCGAGGCATCTCGAGCTAAGATCGAGGCCTTCGAAGTAGCGCTGCCCAGATCTAAGTGACTCTAGATGAGTCACAGGTGAGTGTTGGGGGCTTGGTGGCCCTTAACCAAGTTTTGAGGAAACATTGGTCAGTTTTGACCACTTTTTGGACTTTGACAAGTTGGTCAAAGATGGAGCACCCAGACAGAGCTGAGATTGCGGGATCTCACTTGTTTTGTGGAACCAACAAGGGGTTCATTAGGGTTTATGGGATGTTGGCCCATGGGTTTACCAATGACTAGGCCTTTATGTAAGCGAAAGTAAAAGTATAAATAAGAAAATATTGTAAGGTAGAGGTAGCTTAAAAAAGGGATGTAATTGGACAAGTGTAAGAGGCAAGTAGTTATGAGTTTCTTCATGCAACAAAACATGTATGTAAGGCTCTGTGCTTGATAGAGGAGTTGGCTCTATGCCTTGACCTGATTTTGGGAAGGTGGATTTGGTGCTTAGTGCGTAGATCACCTTTCCGGTGTGAATCTTGGCTCTATGGCTTGGTGCACATGAGCGTATGAATGTAAGATATTGGAGCCTAATAAATAAGAAGAAGAAATTGGTGGATGTAGCCCCACACTGGGGTGAACCACGTATATCATGTGTTGATGGTTTGCTTTGTGCTATGATGTTTATGGTGTGAATATTCTTAGTGCATGGATAGCTATGTATGATACATAGATCTATAAATGCCTAGAGCTTTATTTATGTTAGATGTGTTATATCTAACTTATGATGCTAAGTGCGATGTGTATTTTGTCATTATTACTGCGCCGATCTAATATTAGGGTCTGTTATGCGATGTGAATAAAGTTGATAAGCTAATGTATGATACCTTTTAAGTACTTTGAGAAGTGTTATAATCAAAGATCTGTGTCCCATCTTGGTTACATACACCTGAGTCCTGTAACCCCCCTTGCCTCTACCTCGGGTGAGACTTCGCTTGCTTCGCAGTTGTTGCTGAAAGGGCCGGTAGTTAGGTTTTTTTTGGTGCGTTGTTGAAGCGTTGAACCCTGGATTTGCCCCTGTGCCAACAGATAAGGATTGATATGTTAGTTCCTTGGGTTTTTTGTTGGTAAATCTCGAGATGAATCCTGGGTATTCAACACCCCAGCATTAATAAATATGCACGCAAGTGATATTAAACCAACACATGGTTGCATTGTGGGACCTGAAAGTATTGTATTAAATGATGAATGAAAAGAATGAGGTGGTATCCATCTCGAGAAGAAACTCAATATTGGTCGACTACGAAGGAAACATTTTTCTTAGAGGGAAACTCAAGGTATGAATGTCAATGTGGAATGGTGGAAGGATATGTATCTCTACACTAATATGCATGAAATTTTCTATGTTTAATTTCCATTTCTTTTGTATGTGTGGTTGAAGAGGTAGAATGGTATCCAACTGTGATTGATAGGATGAAGGTATTGGATAACAAGTAGACTTGATCCATTGACTTCTAGTTTTTCTTGGGTAAAGGACGGGTATATAATTGAATTTTTTGTGGAGTACATTGATTATTTTAGAGAGGTTGAAATAAAGTTCATAGAATTCCCAAGGAAAAGGTTTTTGGAATAAATCCCACTCCGGATAAAAAGTTTGTTCATGGAGAAGGGGTTTGTATGCATGGCGCTCGACATGATGGTAGAATAGAATCCCCTAGCACTGGAGGGGGGTGAAAAGACGGGGAAAAAGTGAGAGAGGAGATGGATCATTTGAGGATGATCCATAATTTAGTAACATAGGAAGTTAACAAGGGGTGCATAATGAGGTTTTAGGCCCATAATGAAGAGGTTGATACCGCACCATGAGGAAGTGTGAAAGAGTGTGTTATCCCAGAGAGGAGCATAGATGAGGATAGTCCCACAAATATGTGAAACATTGAGTGTAGGGTATCCAGTGTGTTATATTTTGAACCCCTTGGACTCAACCCTTGGTATGCTCTAATACTATGTTGATATTCATCCTCTACTCAACACCTGACAGTTAGCTCAAAATAAAATCACAGTTGAGTAATCAACTAAACATGCAACAAAAGCATAAACTAGGAAACAAAAATATCACCTAGAAGACACCAATATTTTTGGGTATAAACCCCTAGAAAAAAAACCTCGAGGGAAAACCAGTTCCAAGATGCTTTTACTAAGGTCAAATCGGGGAGCCCGTAATAGGGATAATGGCCCAACAAGAGAATATAAACTACATGAAAACCTGACAATACCTGTGTTGTTGTATGAACCTATACCAGACTATTTATTTAGATGTACATGATTTTCCTTTAGAAAACCCATGTACGTGCGTGATTGTCTTCACTAAGACACATGTACATGTACAGAAAACCCATATCGAAACTTTTGTATGGTGCATGCACCCCTTTCCTTTGGATTATATCATATGAAATCCACCTACAGTTGCCTCTTCTCTCTCTTCTCCTTGGCCTATATGACCTATATATGGAAGTCCTTCTCCACCTATCCAAGATTTTGAATCATGGTCCTTTGTGATCCAACTGTCTCTTCACCCAACCTGTGATATTTCCTCACTCTATTGTAAGAAAAATTCCTTCTTTTCTTCTACACTCGTCACGCTAGAAAAATTCCTTCTTTGATATCCTCGACCTTGGTCTCTCACCAAAGTCTCGACTGTGTCAACTCCCTCAACACAATTCTCTCACAAGCTTATCTCACACAAGTGTCCTCTCCTTCTCCCTAGCCTTGCTTTTATAATAATTAGTTACAATCTATTTATAATATTCAAAGTGATATGAGGTTGAGATTACTTCTCACACCCACTTAAGATTTAGATTACATGTTTCACGCTATGCATGTTCCTTAAATAACTCAATTCACTAATAAATAAAATTTTACTTTAATTAATTGCTTTTAACTAAAATAAACTCAAGGATATAATATTTTTGACAACTTCCACATGCTAGACACGTGCCCATGCAGAAGTACCTATCTAGTTCTACCACTAACATCAACACTCCCTCTTAGTGAGGAAGGTACTTCTCCCACCTAGAGTTGGCTTTATATTCACTACCAGATATGCTACCATTCCTTCTCTCTAATCCTATTGATTGACTTCTCCCTATGGCATAGAAGTTATCCCTTCCATCATGATCTAACATTTCTTCATAGACTGACGACCTCTGAACATTCTCGTAGAATCCTCTTTATCCTGAGCATATTGCATGGCCATATTGTACCATGGCTCCTTCTCGAGAGACATGGAAGGGTTCTCCTTCCTACATGAACCTGAGGGTTGAATCCCTCTGAGTTTCTCAACCTTCGGAGATACCTTCACCTTGTTCTTTGTCACTCTATTTCTTTCCATTTATCGCATAGTCTGTCCATTTATCCTGTATAATTTTCTCTCTCTAAATCCAAAGACAACATCTTTTTATGAGCTAGATCCTTTGGGCTTGATCAACGTCTTTCCATCCTGGAACACTACGTCAAATCCCTTCCTCTTAATCATTGAAACTGAGATCACACTCCTCGAGTTATGGAACCCATAACACATTTGTCACTCTCAATGTGCCTCCTAACTCCAAATGAAGCAATATTGTTCCAAATCCATTTACTGCGTGTTTGGTCCCCATACCAAGTTCCACATGCATCTCTCATTTAGATTCTTTGAATCTATCAAACATATCTCATGTTCTTTTCATATGACATGTGGCTCCACTATCTATCAACCATGCATCAGCTAATATGATTCCCAAGGAAGTCTAGGAAACAAGTAAGAACTATATATATTCACACTTCTTACAAAACTGATCCACTTGAGTCTTTGTTTTCATATCTACCTCTGGTTGTGCTTCGTTCCTCTCCTTCTTCCTATGTGGACATTGACTTGCATAATTTCCAAAACTGTGACATGAAAATCACTTTACTTTTCTCTTGTCCTTCTTCTTCTTTCCATCTTGAGAGGTAGATTCTCCACTAGAAATATTCCTAAACTTGCCCTTCCTTTCTTGGCTAGCAAGAGAAAGGTTCTCATCATTCCTACTATTCAAACCATCCTTGGAATCTAACCAAGTTTCCTCCTGAATACAATCAGTCCATAGTCTATCAAAACTTGGCACTATCTCTCATGCAAAAATCCCCTGCAAAAACAGTTCCCAAGACTTGGGAATACCTCTCAATGCCACATTATCCAAATCAACATCTGGTACTGTCTCACCAATGGCTGGAAGATGATCATGGATCTGTGTAATCTTCATAAGATATTTCACAACCGTGTCCTCATTGGACATCTTGACAACTTGAAGTTGGTGCTTCAAATGTAGCAACATGCATGTATTTTTGTTTTGGTATAGACTCACCAAAGCATCATACATTTCCTTGGAAAATTTATTCTCGGCAATGTGCGGTATCAAGTGATCCTTTATGGATTCTAGCAACACATGCTTAGCATTCACTTTCTTCTTCTTGTGAGCTGCCAAATCCTGTAGATCAATAGGACTTGCAACCACAACCTCAATATATTCTTTGAGGTCATTCTCCTCCAATATAAGAAGAATCCTTTCCTTCCAGGCATGGAAATTGGTTTCCCCTTGTAACATATCCTCAATATTCAATGTGTTCACTATTGTGTCTCAAAATATGACTCCCTCTCTCCTTCAAAGCCTCGGCTCCAAGATCGGATATGATAACCCTATGATAAAACTACCATGTATTTTCTTGTATGGCCTTGTACGCGACTGTCACCATTGCAACTCGCTTATGTACATGACTGCCACCAATGTGACCTATGTATGCCTTCTTACACCTACAAAAACCCTTCTATGCCTCAATACTATTGTTTCCCTGAAATACATTTGTCAATTTTTGCCTCTTGGTTATATATATTCTTGCAATTGTTGAGACCCATGCGCTTGGTTTCCTTCCTTCAGAGCCCTAGCTCTGATGCCATGTTAAATTTTTAACCCCTTGGACTCAACCCTTGGTATTCTCTAATATCATGTTGATATTCATCCTCTACTCAACACCCGACATTTAGCTCAAAATACAATCACTTTGTCTACTAAAAGCACAGTTGAGTAATCATTAAACATGCAGCAAATGCATAAACTAGGAAACCAAAATATCACACACAAGACACCAATATTTTCAGGTATAAACCCATGAAAAAAAAAACCCAAAGGGAAAACCAGTTTCAAGATGTTTTTATTAAGGTAAAATCAAGGCTCTCATAATAGGGATAATTGCCCAATAAGAGAATATAAACTGCATACAAAACTGACAATGCATGTGTTTATGTACAACCTTGTACCAACACGTTTCCCATGGTGTACTTGACTATCCTTCAATAAACCCACATATGTACATGATTGTATCCATTGATACCCACGTACATGTACATAAAACCCATGTGAAAATTTTCGTATGATGCACCCCTTTCTTTGGGATTCTATCCTTTGAAACCCACCTGCGGCTACCTCTGCTCTCTCTTGTCCTTGACTTGTATGACCTCTAGATGGAATTCCTTCTCCACCTATCCAATATCTTGAATAATTGTCCTTTTTTATCCAACCCTCTCTTCACCAATACTTGGATGAAATATCTTCACCCAACCTGTGAGATCTCCTCACTCAAGTGTAAGAAAAAGTCCTTCTTTGCTTCTACACTCCTCACACTAGAAAAATTATTTATTTTCTATCCTCGACCTTGGTCTCTCACCAAAGTCTCCACTGTCTCAAATCCCTCAACACAAGTCTCTCACAAGTGTACCTCACACAAGATTCTTATCCTTGTCCCTAGCCTTGTTCTTATAATCATGAGTTACAATCTATTTCTAATATTCAAAGTGATCCACGATTGATATTACTCTGCACACCCACTTAAGATTTAAATTACATGATGCATGATATGCATGTTCCTTAAATAACTCAATTCACTATTAAATACAATTTTAATTTAATTAATTCCTTTTAACTAAAGTAAACTCAAATATAGAATATTTTCAACAAATTCCAAATTCTAGACACATGCCAATGCAGTAGTACATGTTTGATGCTACCACTAACATCAACACAGTGAAGATACTAGTAGTAGTGTTAGTAAGGGCCCGAAAGATTAATTTTGAACCCCTTGGCTATTGTGTAGTGCCACAACTTCAGAGGAAGATGTGGCGCAAAGTATAAGCACATGAGAAGGATAGGAATATGGAGGATCCCCTAGTGGTGGGGGGAAATAGCTAGTGATAGTAGATGGTCTTGTGTGGCTGCAAGTAGTAATCTCTTTCGGTTACATCACAAGAAATGTTAGAAGAAGATGGAGCTACCCCCCTGAACCACCCCCCTTACACATTTTTAACCAAGAAGAAAGAAAAAAATACAGTGAGGTGCTTGGAGTAGAGACAAGAGTAGGAGAATAAAGAAGAGAAATGACATCATGAAGAAGAATACAAAGTCAACGCTACTTCGCAAGGAAGAGTATTAGTGCCAAGGTCCCAAACACTCAAGAGTCAGTTCAGAGGAAATAGTTTGAGGTTGAGGATGGTGAATCAGGATAACACCCTGAGGCTACCATTGTTCCATGGGATGGGTAGAGATGATGCAGAACAATATTGGTTCACCTGTGAGGCAATATGGTCTGTGCAGAGGATCACAGACAAAGCATAAAATATTGCGCAATTGGAAACCACATTTAGGGATAGAGCCTTGACGTGGCATATGAAGTACAAGGCTACTGCTCCGATGGGACATATGAGGTCTATGATAGAGATCAATCTAGATCTGTTGAAGGAATTCCAAAAATCTAAGTCATAATCTCAATGTATTACCAAGATTAAAGAGATTAAGAAGAAATCAAGAGAAACCATGTGGGATTACGACCAATGGTTCAATATTTTGTTGGATAGGCTGACGTTCCATATTTAGGATGTGTAGCATAGAGAATGTTTCATTGTGGGGTTACATCCCCATATCTAAGTCCCACTCATCCAATAGAAGTTGACTACTCACGAATAAGAGGTCGATATTGCAATGCACCTAGAGGCTACATTCGTATGCGTAGAGACATCGATGGGATTGGAATATGAACATTCTTAGCTGAACAACATAATGATTCAATTGCAAGATATGGAAAAGGAAAAAGTCATGCATGAGCACGTATGGTGTACCACATGTCAATATGAGGGGCATCCCAGGGATGAGTGTCCCGTGCTTGGAAATTATGTGGCAACATGTGTGCCAAGTCCATTTATAGTTGGTCCACAAACGAAATGGTGTGAAATTTGCAGATAATGGGGCCATGTACAACCCTGCTACCCAATGTTGGAGAAATATCAAAAGATGCATCATACTCCATTCTGTGAATTCTGCAAGTTTGTAGGACATTATGTGAACAACTATCGGTCACTCTAGTTGATGAAAGATCATACCCACAATGTATTTCAGGTTCAAGCATAATAGAAGGGTGGAAAATGTGGCGGTGCTAAGAGAAGTAGCTATCAAGGAGGTCCCAGAGGCAGGTATATATGTAGTCATGAACGAGGATATGGACGCAGGGGAGGTAGAGCCCCAACTTGTTTTAACTATGGATAAATTGGCCATGTGTCAAGATTTTGTACCAAATCACACGCTCTTTGTGGGTACTGTTATAGCCTAGAGTATGTTATAGAAGATGTCCTATTTTGTTGAAGAAGTGGGAAGAGAAGAAGACACATTGCAATATGGTGACTGCAGATCCGCGCGGGAACAAGAAGAAGGATGATGAGGTTGATGTCCAGTTGATAACTCATGGGGGAGAAAAAATGATTATGGGATTTGAGCATGGTGAAAGCTCAGATCAAAATATGGAGGGGAATATTAGAAAGGTGGTGAAGCCCCCTCCTAAGTTTGTTGTCTCCCAACATAAGTAGTTTTTTCATAATGCATAGAGGGCCATATATGAATAAATCGCATGAAAAGAGCAACATCACACAATGCAAAGGTCACTTGAGGAGGCTTGGATCCGTGAAGAAGTTCAACAAGTGACATAGAGGTCAATGGAGGAGGCTCATTCCCATGAAGAATTGCACTGTGCCACACAAAGGTTGTTGGAGGAAGCTCGCATGCATGAATGAATTTATCACACGACATAGAGGTCATTAGAAGAAGTGTGTAGACAAGAATATTTCCAACACATTGAACAAAGAGAAATCAAGGAGCATGTGCATGAGGAGATAAAGTGCATGACACACAAAGAGACACTACGTGACTTGGGTCGTAAAACAACGATTGAGGATCAAGTAAGTAACTTCTTACATTGTTATTTGATATTTTTAAATGATCTTGATGCTGCGAGAAAGTTGGAATAGATGATAGAAACCTACATGGGGGAACAAGGGATGGAAAGAGATATATCGTCCCCCCTACCAGAAAGGGATCTGTGTCAGGTCAATAAGAAGAAGTGCACAGGAAGATAATTCAAGATGAAAACTGAACTTGGGAGTTATGAAATGGATGGGGTCATGTTGGATATGGGTTTTGACATGAACATCCCGTCGAAGAAGTCATGGGAATCGATGCATAGACCAAGTTTGGTTTGGTCGCCCATCCAGTTGCAATTGGAAAATCAGTACAAGATCTATCCTATAGGCCGATTGGAGCAATTAGAAGTAAACAAAGAAGGGGTAAATATGAAGGATAACTTTGAATTTATAGAGATTATGGATGATTTCGATCCCTACCCTGCATTAATTTTCATTGATTGGGCCTTCAACAACAATGTGATGTTGAATTTGAAGAAGAAAAAAATGTTGTTTGAGATTGACACCTTGCATGTGATCACACCTTTAGATCCTAATGAAGGGGATATATACAATGAGCTGGTATATGAGGATGTGTGAAGCTCGGTTATTGAGAATATATACAAGATCACAGGGTGCAAGGAATATTATGTCAATCCCATGGAAGATGGGGAACTGAGCTAGAGGAGCATAAAGTCATATGATATTGATTCTAAAAATGCCATAGAAAGGTGGTAACAGAAGATGTATGAGGTCTCTACCCAAAGATGCACATGAATAACTTGGTTTGGATATGAGCTATGTGCTGCAATGTGCTTTGATGGGACAGGGCCGGTGGAGGCTTTCTTGGTACAAATGGAGAAAAATATTTCATAATATTGGTGGGTTTAGGCCATGGATGTCATAATATGATGTACACCTCACATTAGTGGGAAACATGCCATGGGACCCCATAAGACTCGGTGTAGGTGATTGAAATGATTAAATTCAGGTTCCATTCAATCTTTAGATTTGGTTGGCTAGTCAATATATGGTATTGAAGACCCTCACGAGTACATTCAGTACTATGAGAGGCGATGGAATACTAAGAATATTCCTCATTCCCAATGGGTCCATTAGTTCATTCATACCATGGATGTGGTTCCTAGGAGTTGATAAATTTAGGAGGAGCTTCGACGACAGATAGTATATTGGGTCCAAGTAAGCACACAATTTTGTACAACATTATATTTTAATATAGAGGATCTAGCTCAAAGGGAGGAACTCCTTTGTATCAATAATTTTATCTTTCATCATCAACCCAAGGATGCCACCCCAAAGGTGGTCCATTCGTATCATTAGCCAATGGAAAATTTGAAAGAGGACTATCCACTCTCCCCACAAGTGACCCAAATCGATGAAGGAGTCCCAACACCCTTGGTCTGGGTGAAGCTCCATCCTAGTTCCAACAAATGTCAATGCACAACTACCATGGAGAAAGAAGAGAGTGGCTCCCCAACTTCTAGCCAACAAAAATCCAAACTGATGAACGAGCTTCGCGCTCAATTAGCCCAACAATAAGAATTACAAAATGATATGGTTAGAAAGGTGGACACTCTATCTCAACAACTTTCTTTACCCTCACCTTCGGAATATTTTCCCCTAGAACCCCCATCCATTGACGCTCTCGGCTCGATCCAACGAAGAATTTCCAGTCTCATCCCACTAGCCATGATCCTCTCCGACTCGGCCAAGATACAGTTTTACCCTTCACAGGTCCCTATTATTAAGCTGCAAGGATTGGTGCCTACCATGATCTATGAACTTGGGGAGAGAAACCAAACTCTTTCCCAAGAGAACGCCTAATTACACCTTTAGTATGACCATAAAATATCTAGTTGTTGGTTAACCATTTGTTGGTCAACCATTTGTTGGTCTTAGACTACTTTATCGTCTCTGATCTCGTCTTACTGTTATAAGTTGACCTAGGTTCAGACTTGAAAATATCCCAACAAAATCCCTCTAAAATTATCGACCCTCTTGGTAAACCAGAAGGCAACGCAATTCATAGTGTTCACTACGCAGTCTCACTCGAAAATGTTCTATGGGTGGTTGCAATGCTTAGATGCTTGCAGCCTGGGAATGAGTGGGGATCTGTGGTTTTACTTTGTAATCTTAATTTATCTTAGTCTAACATGTTAATTAATGATTCATTCTTACGCATGCATGTGAAATATCAGATCTAGCTAGTTCCTTCATTCATTCATCTAGAATTTAATCATTAACAACAATGGAGATGCATAACATTCAGTCACATAACACAAGTTTTACCATGGTTCACCCCTCTTGGGATACATCCACAAATATTTGTCTCTCAATCTATTTTATTATGTCTTAGCAATAGATCATGTCGCGCACGTTTACAGTTTTGGATCTTACAATCTCAATAGGCTTCCCGATCCCTATGAGGCTGACTAGATCGCACTAGGCTTCTCAACCTACAATCTAACCCTTGATATTGAGTTGCTAGAATATTCTCTAGCTCACCATCTTACAAAAATAAGGCAGCTTCTACAAGATTTACAACCTTCATCTCTCTCTTCACTCTTCAACCGAGCTGGGAGGTTCTTTCCTAGACCTCCTATGTACTATTTATACATATTCTTGGCTCATTATCCATTACAATATTCCACAAAAACCCTAATCGTAATGTTGTTAGGTCTCCCTTTCATGCACGCCTCTCATGCTTTCCTCGCACATGTTGCTTTTCCTTCGTGCTCTTCTCTCCAAAAATGGCCTTTTCCCAAAATTGGACCTTCGTCCAACACTAGCCATGCCAACATCAAGTCTCAAATTGCAGCAAGAATCAAGTGTGTGATAGGAAATTAGAGTTTCCCCAAAAAACCTCCAACAAATGCATCTTACTAAGGTTAATGCACATACATAAATTAAGGCACAATATGAATCCATTCTAGTTCGTCACACCAAGGTATTCACTACTCTAGACGAGGCTTACTCACAAGTGTGTAAGAATGAGAAGGTCTAGCTAGAGATATCGACACCATAGAAACTTAGAGTGGTGACTGAGCATATTCATATCTTGGAATATCATATTACAAATCTCCGCACCTAGATTCAAGAGTTAACTCCAACGGAGATAGAATTACAAAAGAATATTGCAACAATAGAGGTCGATGTCTAGGATGGGAGGAGTAGATTGAAATAATTTTTTGGGGCGTTTGTTCATAGCTTCACCTTGTGGACCCATTTACAAACACCCCCAGAATTAACTAATTTCCATGATCTCCTTCACACAACTGAAGTGGAAGTTGTGCGACATAAGAGTAGCCTAGCCTCTCTACCTCCAGAAAATCACACCACTGTGATGGTTGCTATTGCATCCAAGACAAAAGAGATCATTGCAACTTGCATTGAGAAACAAAGATTATCAGAGCTCATTACTAGTGTGGTTGATAAGGCCTTAATATTTTATAATCAACTGACGTAATAATAGGTTGTTTGCATCCCCTTGATCAGAAAATCGAAAAAATAGATTTGACGTTTCCTCGT
>JASDQU010012595.1:150859-164678 GCA_032191745.1 Picea mariana
CATACCTCTGTAATTTGGAAATTGTCTTCCCAACACCGAAATGTCTTGCAACCTTGGAGGTGTGAGCCTCCCTGATAAGTTGTAGTCATTCACCTTTAGGGACACAGAGCTTGTCACGCTTGTAGAGTAACTCATTTTGGAAAGTATAGTTATCCTTACCATCACCTTATTCTATATGAGTTTGTCCATGTAATTGTTGAAACACCCCCTTGAAGTCATGTTCTATGTATTCCTATTTGTATGTATCATGGGTAACATTCTTCATGTGTGTTAGAGTTCCCAAACTTGTAATCTTGGATTTGGGTGTCCTTGAAAGCATGTCTACCAACTTTTTTGTGTTTCCCTTCTTTTACTTGATGACTAGATGAATTTTTTGTAAAAACCCCATCCACTTGTAATGTTCGGTTTGTTGTATCTTACTTTGGGCCTGAAAATAATGTAGAGGCTAGTGATTTGTGTGGATGATGGTATCCTTTCCCATCAAAAAGTGGTTTTAATTCTTGATATCTTGAACTAGGTAATATAGTTCCTTTTCATAGGTAGGGTAGTTGAGAACTGCCCTATGAAATATTCCAGAATGATGGTATACAAGCCTTCCTCCTTGCATCAAAAAGTTTGTCATGGAATACCCACTTGCATTTATGTTGAATTCGAAAGGCTTTTGAAATTTTAGTAATGTGAGAAATAGTGCTTGAATGATCTTTATTTTCATCTCATTGAAATCCATCTATTGATTACTCCCCCACTAGAAACTCTTACCACTCGTTGTTATGGTTTGAGTGGTGCATCTATCGCTGAAAATGAAGCTATGAAATCTTGCAAGTATTGTGTTTCCCCCAAAAAAACTCCTAACTTAAATGAAATTTTTAGGAACTGGCCATTTAATGATGGCCTCCATATTTTTGAGATATATCTTGATCTCCCCTCCACTAATCACATACCCAAAGTAAATCAAATATTGTTGAGTAAACTCACATTTCTTGAGGTTATCCAGTAGATGGTGCCTCTTCACAGTATTTAAAAGTTGCATGAGATATGAGATGTGCTCCTCCCAAGTAGCACTATAAAACAATATATCATCCAAATAGACTATAACAAATTAATCTAGATATAGGTGCAATACATCATTGATCAGTCTCATAAATGTCATTACTGCATTACATAAACCAAATGGCATGACCAACCATTCATACAAACCTTTCCTTCTATTGAAGGTAGTATTCTAGGTGTCTTCTTCCTTGAGACTACTTGGTCACATCCTGATTAGAGATCCAACTTGGTGAAATATTTTTCATGTTCTGATCTAACAGATCATTTATCCTAGGAAGACGGTACAAATATTTTAGCATAATATTTTTCAATGCTTTGTAGTCAACACACATTCACCAAGTCCCATCCTTCTTTGGTACAATTATGATAGGTGACCCACAAGGTAAGGTGCTTGGTTGAATCATACCCTAATCCAATAGTTTCTAGAACTACTTATTTACTTCAATTTCTTCTAGAACAGACTATCTATATAGCCCAATATTCGAAAATGGGGAATCTGGAAATAATGGTATTTCATGGTCCACTTCCCTCTTGGGTGGTAGCCTTTTAGGATCCTATAAAATTCTTTTGTATGACTATAATCCCTCCTCCAAATGATGTTTATACTCTTTATTACACCCCTCCAGGGATGCTTATACTCTTATTGATTCATCCTCAGTTCAATGTTCGCTTAAGAAAAGTTAAACATATTTCTTATTGGAACTAACCAACTTCTTGGCTTGGTTGGCACTTACTAGTGAGATATTTGACTTGCCTTTATGTGCATTGATGACGTAGGAATTCCCATCCTTGATTAATCGATATTGGTTGGATTTCCAAATGAATACTGCATCCCTCATATACATGTAGGGGCTTCCAAACACTACTCCACATACATCAAGGGGTGATACATCCAACTCCACTTCATCAATAAAATTAGCATTTACAACAAATTTAATATTACACTGTTTCATTACATTTATATTTGAATCCTTGTTTACCCATCCCAATGGATATAGGCTAGGATGATTGTAAACCTATAATCAAATCTTTCTGACCATATTTGTTGCTATGATATTATCATGTGAACCAAAGTTGAACAAGATGTTTATCTTGGTCTTCTTGACCTAGATCTTGACATGGAAGAGTTTGGTCATCTCCTTCTCTTACTGGTGATGATGACTACTTATATTCACCTCCTTATACACTAGTGTGAAAATAATCTTCTCATCCATGTCGGAGCTCCTTTCAACCTGATTGCTTGAATTTGTTTCTATAATATTATTTTTCTTTCCATCCTTATTGTGGCTCTTCAGGTTCAACTCTAGTTGTAGTTTCCATCACTTTTCCTCAGTTTTCCCATCAATATTGCAATGGTTACAATGGTTGTTAGGATCATTGCACTTATTTACAGTGGGTCTCATCTTCTTATCCTTCCCCCCTTTACACTTCTTTTTCCCCTCCTTCAAAACTTCCTAGTGCTCTTTCTTCTTCGAACTACTTGCATGCCCTTTCTTGTGGCCTATGTTTTCCAGACATTGTGCGATACACATTCCTCATCCACTTTCCTTGACTTGACAATCATCACTTACTTTTGTATATCGTTATTCAAACCCCCAAAATACTTGAGGAGTACATCTAGGCTCTTGGGAGAGATACCCAGCATGATGGCCATCCTTTTGAACTTGGTGGTGTACTCTTGTAGACTATGATCTTGATTATACCTGAAGTAGTGCCACCAAATCCATTGGTCCTCTACATACCCGATAAGGTAGAATTGGGACATGATGATGGTTTCTAAGTCCTCCCACCTAGTTATTGGTGAATCACCCTCCAACCTAAGTGTTTCTATATGGATTTTCCTCTAGGTTAAAGCATGGCCCTGTAACTTCAGTCTAGAAAATTGTTCTTCATTTATATGGTGAACACTAAAATAAACTTCTAGTTGTTGCAACCAATGATTTAATATTAATGCATCGATCTCACCTTGGTATGGATTTATGTCCACTTTTTCTTCCATATTGAATAAATATTGTGGAGGGTTTATGATATTGGAACTTGGTTGAACTTTCTTGGGTTCTTTCCACCACTCCTTTTTTGGGTCTTCATTTTCCTTCAGTTTCCTAACTAGTCCAATATCTGAGTTCGAGTGATCTAAAAATGAAGAAGACTTGTATTCTTTAAAATATTTGCAAGTTTAATTTTATGTGTTAAAATGCAAATGGATCAACTTTGCAACACAACTTTAATAGAATTTACTCATTCAAGATGCATATAAACAACAGCAATAACAGTGAACAGAAAACACATAACACAACAAATGATAAAGGAGTTCACCCCTCTCTTGGGCTACATCTCCTGGTCCAGCTTCCAATGGATCTTTTGTATTATTTGCTCAAAGTGCTCAAAAATGTGCTTTACAAAGCTCAAAATGACAAATAGACAGCTCCAATGGCTTTAGAACGTCCAAAAACCCCTAGCTGGGCTTTTTCGGCACCTCATTTGGCCAAAAATTGAAGAAGATAGGCTTCTTGGAAGTCCCCATTCAAACTTGTTGTCTCTACATCTACAAATTGCACCCTTGTTGGCTCAATCTAGCCCCCACACATATTTAAGCATTAAAACTCAGCACCGGGCACAACTGCACAAACGATGCAAACTGTAGGACGGTTACGGGCGCACCTAGCCCCTAACCGCCAAGGTCGTGGTCGTATGACCCATGTGACCGCGCGTTTAAAGAATACGGGCCAAGAGTTTAAGAGCAAGTGTGGTCGTGACAAGTGGCGGGTGTTGGTTTACATAACCGTTTGAACTGAATTCAAATCCAAACCAAAACGCATACCCGCGCACGTGTGCCAATGATATAACAATGGTCATATGGCAACAAAATATGTGACCGCGGGTTGGGGCTAAGCCCCAGCCTGGACCCCCACGTCAACATACAACAAACTCAAACTTAAATAAATACAAATCCATTACATAGTAAGAACTACTATGGTGGTGCATTGGTGGCATGGACTTTGCAAAGACTATGCATGTGGGTGGAGGTCACGGGGTCGAATCCGGTGGACTCCAATAATATTTTATACAAGCAACCAATAACAAGGTGCCACATGGCAGCCCATGACTAGGCCATGTGGCACCGTACAACCAACCAAATACTACCATGTGTCGCAATGTCATTCATCCACATCTGCCAACCATCTACCACTCAGCTCTACCATGTCTCGTACGGACTGCCATGTCAGCAGTCGTATGGACTGTACGGACTGTACAGTCAGCATCCCCCTTTTTTTTTGCCTATTTGTCATTTTGAACAGAACACGATATCTCTCGCTCCCGACATCTGTTTGAACCCAAACTAGTTGTGTTGGGTTCGTAACGACGAGGCCTACGCTCTCGTTTGATTTGAAGCGATTCTGAGCACTTTGAATTTTTGAGCAAAATTTGATCCCCTTGATCATCGAGCCTCCATATTATTTGAAAATTATGATCTTTCTTGCTAGATCTTCCATGATGAGGGACATATTGTGAGATATGTTAGTGAATTTCTCTTCCATCCTCACAAATATCTCCTCTGTTGGATCTCAAGGGTTGTTATAAATAGACTCATCGGTCATGGCTAGGGTTCTATGACTTTCTTGTCAAAATGATTCTTGGATCCCTACAATTTTTCACAAATACCCCAAGAAAAACTCCCTTTGATACCAATATGATATGTAAACTATCATGGATATTCCACTAGATAGTTTATCACAACATATCTAATAAAATACTAAAATATTTACTGTGAAGGCTAATTTCCTTTAGATCTTAGATTCCTTAATTATTGTTTTTTGTATTAAAATGTATGAAATATCATAATTGAGAAAAATGGAGCATAAATAAATACTCACACACCATCCACAAATAAACACAAGATATAACTTGTGAAACCCAATACAAGAGAAAACCTATCTAGAAGGTGAGGATGTTCTGCTCTATGTTATTCAAATGCAAGTTCAAATAAAGAGGCACTCTCTAAGGAGTTTCCTTTGACACTATGGCCTATATGGTTGTTATATAATCTCTCTTTCGTTGTTATTCTCTCAAAATACCACTCCTAGGTTCTTTTCTCAACTATGGAACAAATACAATGAAAAAGAATGGAACCTTTTCTCCTCCTAGTGGCCTAGTATTTAACATAGCCCAATAGTCATATAGGGTTAGGGTTTTGTCTTCCTCAACCATAAATTGTGATAAGGTTTTTGACCTTCTAGAATCTTCTTGAAATTCCTCTGTTGGCTAGTCCTATATGCATGAGTAACGGCGGATGACATGGCATCCTTTCATACCATGGTGGTCAACACAGTAGGTGAACTTATAGGAGGCAGAACTTTTTCATACGAATTTAGATTGGGTCGTTTGACACATCATAAGAAGTAGGTACATAAAAAATGTCGTTTGATGCCTCAAAATGGCTCTGGAAGTTTTTGGACAGTTTTCGACCTAAATTTTCCGAGTTAGGATTTTCCGTGAAAATGACCCTGCAAGATAATCCCTCCAATTTTTCCCACTTTGAAAGCATCGAGATATATGACAAATATTATAATTATCCAATCTATATCACCTATGATTAAGCATATCCATGGATGGAGTTATCCCATATTCTCTCCAAAACACCAACTAATCTTTTTGGCCAGTGGTAGTGATCAATAACAATACCCCCCATGGTTGTCCATGAAGAATGACCATCTTATGCTAGCACTTATAGTCCCAGGTAGAAGACAAGTGAAGATAATGGATGTCTACATCCAACCACTAATTGATGAATTTAATAAATTATGGGAAGGGATACATGTATATTATGTATCAAGACCCATCCCAATGGAGAGATATTTTTATGTTGTATAACATATGCAATTACACTAGATGCAATTATCTAAGACTAGGAGTTTTCTCTGGTAAGCATGTTAATTGATCTTTTCATATTTTTATTTTATTTGGTAACTTAATTTGGTGCAACTATCTTTTTGACACTAACGTGCTTTGTATACAATAACATCGCAGGTCTTGTAACAAAAGGGTATCATGGATGTAAATGTTCTGGACCTTTTATAAATGATAGGTGGTCCAACCACCTACAAAAGTGGGTGTATGACTACTCTAAGTTATTCCTCCAAGAAGAACACCGTTATAGAAGACTTGCATATGCTTTCAATGATAAAATAGAGAGAACCCAAAGACTTGAAATAATGACATCGGTGGATTGGATTGAGGAATATGACATGGAGATGGAAAAGGATATGGTAGAATTTTTTGATTCAAATGGGGAACCTATGTTTGATGATTCTGAATTTTTCGACACCTATGTTGAGAAAATTCCTATTGAGATGAAAAGTAAATATGTATTTTATGAGACTCCATATTGGGAGAATATTAAGATTGCACACTTACTAGAACCCATGCAAATATTCAAAAATATTTCATCTTCTTTATGGAGGAACATGTCATCAAATGAAAGTGATGCATTGGTTGTTAGGAGAGACAATATCTATTTGAATACTAAAAAGAGACTTTGGCCAAGAACATAAAGTAGAGGAGATGATCATCACTCTTGGTCTTTTAAAGAAGGTGGTGTCTCGTGGATTTTGAAGAAAGATGATATTTATATGGCGAAGGATGTTATATTGGGTGTGAAAGCACCTTCTTTATATGGGTCAACTCTACGATGATGCTTCACTGTAGAAAATTTTTCGAGCTTAAAATCACCTGACCATCTGAACCTTCTAAGGCTATGTATGTTGAATACATGATTCTTCTTCTATAGTGTTGGTAAAAATATACTATATACTCATAGTTTTATGGAAATTAGCAATGTGTGTGTCTATTTTGTAATGTCATTATCCTTTTCTCATGTGTATTTGAATGAACTATGACTTTCCCCAGGACCTATGACGTGTCATATCAAAATTATCTGCAATATTTTCACGTTGAATCACATCAAAGGAGATTTATATGGCTATCATTCCATGGTGGCATCAAGAGATAGTTGAGATTGTTTGTATGATTGAGAAGGAGCTTTCCATGATTATTATGAATTTCATGTCCATATTCTAATTCACCTACTTTATGAGGTTCAATTAGTTGGGGTGTTCTTGTGTCATTGGATGTTCTTCCTAGAGAGGTACATGAAAAAATTGAAGGGTTTTTTTTACAAAAAAAAAGAAAAAACCAGAGGCCTCTATGGAAGAGGGGTACTTGGTATCAGAGTCATTCTATTATTCTAGTGATTACATCAAGAAAGTTGATGACGCACCATGGGTAGTGGTTTGGGATGACTAATGGGATGAGGACAAAAGAGAGGGGGAGATACTACAAACGAACGAAAAAAGGTGCATGATAAAGAGTAAGTTACCTATATTTTGTCAAATTTGTAGAGAGAAACTATTTACACTGAAGTTGATAATATATATTTGATCTCATACTATTTATTTTGAATTCTTGTATACATCGGTGAATTTAGAAATCAATGCCATCAATAAAAAGTTTATTTACAACATGGAAGAAACACAACCATGGGTCGCATTGTATGAAGAGAAAAGAAGGAAATGGGATAGTGATAGGAAAGCATTCAAATAGTTGAATGGAAGAAGCATTCCTTATCCTAATCGTTTAAAATAAAATATGCCAAAAATATGTCCCAACAGTTGGGCGGCTAACAATATATAAGAGAAATATGTTGTGTATGGTCGTCACCCATGTGAAGAATATTTGGATGCACTAAACATAGGGATTAGGTGCATCAACTTTGTAATAACCTCTCTAAGTACCACGTTCAATTTATTATATCACACATTTGAATTGTAACATGTATTATGTTTTTATTAATGCTCGAGATTATTAGTCATATGACATCGTCCTTTATTCACATTTTTGTAGGTGCATTTGTTCCCATCTATGTAGGAATATGGACATCATTTTTGCACTGAGGATGCCACTGTTGGACATATCACACAAGATTGTGGAGTGGAGTTTGATTTTGACCAATTTATTCATGTCAACCGCCATGATCAAAACTTGATAGAGGGGAGTTAGGTTGATGACATATTCGAGAAATTTTTTTTGGAAAAAAAAAGGTTGATGACATATTAATATAATACAACAACAAAGATATATTTTAAAGTGTGTGTATATATATATAATGATGATATTAAAAAATAAAACCTTAAATTTGTTATTGTTTGAAAAATTCAAAATTAAAATAAATATATACATACTTTGATGGAAATTCTAAGGGAAACTCCAACAAAATAACCTCTTGCAACATCTATGAGTTGTGGAATCACACTTGTGGTGTTGGCATTAACAACATGGATAGCATTCCCAACCTTACTTAATGAAACTATCATGGCCTTCATCTATTCCACTTTGTCCTTTAGTTTTATAAACGTATAAAATTATATTAATCATTTTTATTACATCCTTGTTGAAATAAGTGTTAATATAGGAAGGAAATGGAAATTCTAAAAGAGTCTTTTCTAGATCCTAGTCAAAATTAAGGAAATTTTTATTATGTAATAGGTTTTCATTGTTAAAATAACAATCCAAATTTTTCTATCCAAGTTGTTACCATAAAAAACAAAGACTTATATCCTAATAAAAACAAGGAAACCATCATAAAACTCATGGATCTTTGATACACTTACAAAAAGAAGTGACAAGTGATAACAAAATCACCAAAACATTACAGTGCATGCTAATGCAACAATTAAATTCTTTTGTTTATTGTGAATATATTGATGCATCTACACCCATGTTAGATACAATCATTACATCAAAGAATGGGACTAAGTCCTATAACATATACACGTGGACTTTTTTTATTTTATTTATTGAGTTTTATTAATATTTTTTTATATTTTTAAATATTAATATAAAATTAATTTAATTTAATACTCTTTCAACCTTAACAAATTAATTATTTTCTTCACTAACCAAGTATAATAGTTATATTTCCTTATGAGGAGATTCATAAAGTTGGTGGTAGAGCAAAAAATCATAAAGTCATTTAAAGCAAATTGTGTATATTAAAATTCATTATTATCAATGATTTGTTTTTATATTTAATAATTTAAATTTAATTAATTATGATTTTTAAATAACAATTTTTTAATATAACTATGATATATTTAATTATGAAAAAATATTATAACATTATCATTAAATGAATCGTTCTCTATGTGAGGAAGCTTCAGAATTGGAGGTGCAGGCTTCCTTTTTATCTATGCAAAAAGGGAAGAGCTCGATCCCTAATGGCCTCACCGCTGAATTTTATATGGGGTTCTATGATATTATTAAATTAATATATGCTTAACATGATTAAGGAATAATAAGAATCAAGAAAATATTGGGTTCCTTTAACTCCAAGTTCATATCCTTGATCCCCAAAAAACAAGATGGAATAAATTTTGGTGACTTTCAACCTATTTTGTGTTGAAATATAATCTATAAGATAATTGTGAAAGTGATAGACAGGTGGTTAAAGCCTCTTCTTAGTGATTTTATTTGACACAAGAAAATACATGATGAATTAGTGGTTCCTCAGGAAGCCATTCATTCAGTAAAAAAATCAAAACAACTAGCAACTATCCTTAAGCTAGACTTATCCAAGGCTTACAAATATGTAAGATGGACCTTTATTCGGTTGGTTCTGCTTCAATTGGGGATGGTGCTCCCTATGGTAAACTAGATATGGGATGTATTTAGTCTATGTCTTTTGTTGTGATTATCAATGGGGCCCCTTCAAGGTTTTTTAGGGCATCTTGAGGACTGAGACAAGGGTTTCTATTATCTCCCTTTCTATTTCTCATTGTTGTTGAAGCACCTAGAAAACTCATGATGGAGGAAAGGAGCGAAGGGTTGATTTGAGTTCTAAAAATTACAGCACAAGAAAACATATCCCATCTCTTCTTCATTTATGACACTCTTTGTTTTACTCAGGGTACAAAAAGTGATATATTGGTGTTAAAAGGGGTTTTAGACCTCTATTGCAAATCCACCAGAAAGGTCGTGAATCAAGAAAAATATTGTCTCTATTTTATCTCAATTCCAGATAGTTTGATGCAGGTAATCACTAACATCCTTCCCTATCAAGTAAAGGAATTGCATAATGGTTTCAAATATTTAGGGTTTCACCTGAAACCCAACAACTATAGGTTCGTAGATTGAATATGGTTGGTGAAAAAGGTTGAGTATCGTGTCTCAGTATGGGTGATGTAGGAGCATCATCAACAAGTACGCGTGGCAGGACAACTCAACTCCTGGGAATCATTTCAAAATCTCAAACGTTGGGAGTTACTGCAAATCTTTTGGATCTGATTGGAAAAATTGAAGAAGATCAAACGCTTGGGAGTGGATGATCACAAGTGATCTGGGAGTTTCACTCTGAGTCTTGAATGTAACTGAAATTAGGTAGCAGTTAGAGTTTTTTTTTTCATTTTCCGAGTAGACAAGTAGTCAGGGGGGAACCCTAAGGACCCTCTGAGATAAATAGAGATTTTGTACACCCAAATGAGGCTGCTGCAAGTAAGTAGGAATTTTATGAGTTTTGAGTTATTGTTTTGATGTTAGCTGTAGCCATTTACTTTTAAATGAATATGACAGAGGAAAATTGATTCAAATGCATAGCACTGTTACTTTTTTTAATTCAATGTTATTGTGTTTTCATAAATGAATGAATTTTGTTATGAATGGATGAAATTGTGAATGTTAGTATAAGTTTCAATTGTTTCTCTTCTGTTGAGTGAGTGCAAGGTGTGCAGACAAAACACAAGGAGTGCCTGATGGGATTTGTTTCGATTTCGAAGCTCAAAAGAGATACCATGAAACTTTCCCTTTGCAAAGAGTGCAAAGCAACTACTGCAAAGTGTGCACAGTCACCCGCAATAATCAAGTCTTGCGTAAGAATCTGCTGCAAGGAGCGCACAGATTTGGAATTCGACTAAGTGTCGAAGGGACTCCATAAGAGTCAAATCCGTGAAATGCGAAATCCCGACTTGATCACAGTCGTTGATCCAAGGAAAGATCTGGACCGTCGATCTAGCACCATCGCTATTTTGAGTATCAAGAGAACAGAGGTAAGGAGACTCCCAAAGTCACAAAACACGAAATCCTGGCTTAATCACAGCCATTGATCAAAGGAAATACCTAGACCGTTGATCTAGCGCCATCGCGATTTTAGATATTGGAAGAATAGAGGTAAGGGGACTCCCAAAGCCGCTAAACATGAAATCACGACTTGATCGCAGCCATAGATCAAACATAATCGTGAGCCGTCAATCTAACACTTGCAAATATTAGGAAATCGGGGATCGAGAGAACGGAGGTGAACCAACCTCCAAATTCACATAACACGAAATCATGACTTGATCATAGTCGTCGATTGAGGGAATATTGTGGACTGTAGATCTAATCATATCGAGAATTCCTGATACGCGAAATCCCAACACACTTGAGAGTTGAGCCCCAGCTCATGACAGGAGGTCACATTGAGGGAAGATAAGGGAGGGGCTAGTATACCCCAGGCTCCTATCGGGGTTTTGGAATTCGGGAGAGTCAAGTTGACTCACCTGCAAAGACCCGACAAGTGAAATCATGAAACGCCTTTTAGATTAGGCTCGTGGTCGCGTGAGAGAAACTTGCACCTAGTGCTTGTTCGCACAACGGAGTTTTGTGAGAAGGACCTATGGATAATTCTTGATGATTCCAACAGAGAATCAAAGAGTTGTTTCAGCTCGAAGATTGAGAAGATCCATAGACCGAGAGGTCAAGAGACCCTGCTAATATAGGGGCACTGCATTAATGGGTCAATCCTCTACTATCACGAGGAAATAGAATTGTATTATTAAAATAAATTTTTGAAATAATTTTAGTCTACTGGATGCCAATTGCCACAATCCCGAAAGGGACACTACAAGTAAAATACCTTGTAGAGAAGGTTATAGCAGAAGTTTCTAGTGTTATAAAATTGGCAAAAATTGTCAAAAAAAACTCCACTACAACATTTGTTTTCGATAGCGGATGTTTTTGCGAATACTATAACGGAATTTGATTATAACTAAAAAAATCTAGTCGGTCAGAGGTGTTAGCAGATGTTTACAAATTGGTGTGTTTGTATAATTTAAAAGCACCGGTGTGTACATACACCTACAACACCGGTGTTGTACACTTAACGTCAAGCATTGGGTCGGTAAAATATGCAAGCACCAGGGTAGTAAAAATATTTAGTCACGGAGGCATTTGTCTTATAAGCACCAGGGATTTAACATTAAAATGCACCGTGGGAGTTAAAAATAATTAAGCACCAGGGATTTCTTCATAGAAAGCACCAGTGCATTATTAATAAGAAGGCATCAATGTTGTATAAAATAATATGCACCTGTGCATTATAGGGAAAAACCCCTCGGTGCATTAAAAAATGAAATCATCGGTGCTTTGCAATAACAAACAAGACCGGTGCTTATCAGTAACACAATAATGTCAGCGTGTTTTAATAACACATAAGCATCGGTGCTTCGTATAATCTTAACGCACTAAAGGCCAAATTTTTAATATAATTTTGTGTTATTAAATTAATATTGAAACCAGTGCTAAATGATTACATAAAAGAACCAGTGTGAATTTCATATGAAATGCACCGATGATTTTTAATATTAAATGCACTGATGGGATTAATAATTAAATTACACCGAGAAACATCGACCTGTGATAGTGGAATTATTGTTATTTTTTAATTCCATTATTTATCAAAAAAAATATATATATCTTATATTTTGATTAGTGAATTTGGATATGATGTCTGGATTATTTTGTTATATCATCATATTTTGCATCTCTTCATTATAATATTTAGTCATCCATATATTTAATTAGCGATGTAACATTTCATAGTGACATTGGAAAATGCAACAGAATAAATTAAAACATATTTTATTATATGAATAATAGGGTCTTTGTCATACAAAATGGGACACTTATCGGTAATCCCTTGTCTTTAAATTGGGACACTATGTCCATTACATTAAACAAAAATGTCTGATTTTCATAGACATATATTTCAAAAAAATACAATTGCAGCTTGCATTGATATATAAATAAATTGGTCATCATTCTTCACTAGAACTGTTGTTAGTGCTCTAGCTACTTCCATGCCTTGGGTTATTTTATTGAATGTTTGGTTGATTACCTCAATTTTTTTTTTCTTCTTCAAGTTCTATCTACAAACATAAAAATAAATTGTAATGAGTCTATCTACATTGGTGAGAATAATGAAAATTGAAATAAATAATATACATGAATGTAAATTGAAAAACGACGTACCTCCAAAGCAAGAATTGACGCATGAATCATACACATATGTTCAAAATCAAATCTCATGCCTTGTTTCAACAATTCTTCTGTTGGCTCAGTTCCATACTTTGTTTCCTGCAAGTTTTATACCCCATAATAAATCATAGATTTAATATAAAGTATTATTTTTTTTCATTAATTATAAAATGATAGAAGTAAAACAACATAGATTATACTTACAAATTCCACAATTAATTTGTGATATGCCAACATATACTCACAACCCTTAATTAACCCAATGTCAATCAATTTTTCTGATGGCTCTTCTTTGTATGTTAGCACATGTTTGAAGACATTCAAGGATGGTTGTTGTAAAACAACTTAAAATATACAAAAAAAAACCTTAAGTTATTATAAAGAAATAACAATTACTCACAAACTTTGATATCAACCCTTTTCT
>JASDQU010012595.1:208293-218565 GCA_032191745.1 Picea mariana
CCTGATTATCTTCCTGATTCAGAGGTCCTTGCTTTCAGCCGTGTTTATACCCCATGAAGTATTTACACCCCATAAGTATGTACACTCTTCCACGCGGGGGAGTGCAGAGGGGGGGTACCCCCTCTGTGGGGTTCGGGGGGTCCATCCCCCCGGCTGGGGGGTCTGGGGGCAAGCGGGCCCCCAGCGGGGGTTTGGGGGCGAAGCCCCCGAAACAAAAATTGCCTTATAAAATTATATTGTAATTTCATTGTAAATCTGGACCGTTCATTATAAGGTTGCAGATCTAACGGTAGAGATTATGTTAGGGTTTTTGCCCTAGAAGGCAACCCTATTTTATGAGGGAAATGTATTGCGGCTATGATAGAGGGTGAATATTGTATTCTGAGAGAGGAGATTGTGAGAGAAAGAAGAGGAAGTTACAGCGGGTTTTGTTGTAGATTGTATCCCTTCATTTGTTGGATAATAACAAAGGAAGGACCTGGCAATTTCTCTGGTGGACGTAGCCCACACTGGGTGAACCACGTATATCTGTGTCTCTCTTGTATTGTGTGTCTTCTGTGTTTTATTTTTGCACTTGTTTTATTTTATTGCTCCGCGGTCTTGTTTTTTCTAACAGCTATGTCTCTTCTTGCGGGAGCTATGGGGTTCTATGAGTTTATTGATAATAAAGAGACAAAATCTATGGAATTATGGTTCTAATTTATGGTCTGGATGGTTTTACTATAGTGGGTGAAGGAGCAATAGTAGAAGTATTTGCTTTATATGTAATGATTGTTATGTATGTAACCTCTGAATGTACAAGTAGGAATATTATTTTTGAACATGTAGTGGTATGGAAATATTTTGTATGGTCACAATGGAACTTGGTAAGATGGATGGGAAGTGGGGCGCTTGGAAGAACCAATAAACTAGACTCTTTTTGGAGACTTGTAACATGTGTATTCACTGCTTATGAATATAAAGTTTTTTTTTCATTTGAAAAAACAAATGTTATCATTAAAATAAATGAAAAAATAGCATTTCATTTGAGTAATTATTCAAAAAAAAAAAATCATTCTTTAACCAAATCTAATATTTTCATACATTTTAATACAAAATCAATTAAATACAATACTTAGCATACTTTTTTAATACAAGATTCAACTAATACTTACATATTTTTACATATCTTTTAATAACATATCCATAAAGTTGGTAATGGAGTTAAAAATTGTAAAACCATTTCATCAAAGGTGTATAGATCAAGACTTATTATTATATATTATTTATATTTAATAATTTAAACATATTTAAATAAATTTAATATATTATAATAGTTGAATAATATAAATTAATCAATTTTTTGGAAAAATAAAATATAATGATTGTGATTTTAGTAAACCATTATATATAGATTTGACTTGTAATATTTGAATAATAAAAAATAATAAAAGAAATTTATTAGTACATCATTATTATTATTAGTGAATAATCATATCATAACGTTATTATTACAATATATGAAAAAGACATAATTATTCAAATCACAATCATTTCACCTTCTTTTTCTTTTCTTTTTTTTTATGTCTGGCGGAATCAACAACTAGTTGGGCATGTACTCGTGTTACACGTGGTCGTGTTATCCAACTGCTACCACTATTTCCTCTAGGTGTGCCCACGATGCCCCTTACGTGGCACACAGGATAAGTCGAGGGGATTTGAACTCGAAACCTCATGGAACTTGATATCACTTCATATTCACGGCACTTACCAATTGACCTACCCCACCCCCCCCTTCGGGGGGGGTGGGGGCACAATCATTTTACACACACACACACACACACACACACACACACACACACATATATATATATATTGTTTGTAAACATGTTTAATCAACATATTGTATCTTGATGGACAATAAACAATTCACCTTGAAGAAGAGTTAAACATTATATGGAATTAATGGTTATAAGTTTTTGCAATCACAATCCAAATTAAATGATTTCATAAAACTAAAGCTAAAAATTATATGGAAACTCTAAATTTAAATGAGTGATACATCTCAAATTTAATTTAAAAACAAAGAAATCATTAGTGTATTCATAATACATTTTATATATCAAACAACAACAACATCAACATGATATGAAAAACATAATATACATGATCAATATACATATGAAATACACATGTCAATATGCATGTCAAATATTCACTTCATCAAAATCAATAAACATGTCCTATATACATCTCAAGTCAAATAACAACAATCAATATATATGTCAAGTACCACTACTAGTTAGGTCCACCACCAGATGCAAAGGCATCAATGGTGCCTTTTCTACTAGAGGTAGAGGGTATATCAAAACCCATGCCAGATAAGCATGATGAAAGTGGAGGAGAGGGAGGATCGATGGTGTAGTTGGTGACACATGTGGAGGAGGAGGAGGAGGAGGAGGAAGAGGAAGAGGATAGATGGAATATAGTGCAGCTAATGAAACATGTGGAGGAGGAGGAAGAGGATCAATGGATGGTGCAATTGGTGACACATGTGGAGGAGGAGGAGGAAGATAAATGGATGGTGCAATTGGTGACACATATGTAGGAGGAAGAGGAGGAGTAGGTGGTGGAGGGGATGCTAGTTAGTTTGGTGGACCAACTAGTGGAGGATCAGGAGCATCATCCTTAAAAGATGAGCTAGATGAATTGGAATGAATAGCATCCATCAACCTCTAGATGAAGTTGGTGGCACTGACAACTTGACGCATGAGTGACATCATGTCAGGAGGAACAATCGACCATATCACACATATATCTAGTACACGTGAGAAATCTCTAACGTTTACAGGTGCCACTCCCTTCTTGGTAAGAAAACCACACATGCAATCCACCATCTCAGTTCAGTTTCTCCAATCCAACCTACATGACATGTTGGGTCTATGTACTGGAGGAAACTCAGCTACCTCATCCATCTTCTCATCATGTTGGGGAAGTTTTTCCCCAACATATGTGCCAATATCTATAAAAAAATAGATAATAATAAACATAAAATTGAAACAAAATGTTACAATTAATTACATGTGCATTAAATAAGACAAAAACATATGCAACTAGATTTATCAAAACATAACGATAATATTACCTTTGTGATCTGTCAACTCATCCGTAGTAAATAGGATGTTCGGATATCCTCTCCAATCCATTCCCATGTACATGTATTGTATAAGACCAAGGACAAGATTGTCCTCTCCAACCAAGAAATCACATATCCCTCTACTGATTGGAGTACATAGCCACTCTTCCTATCCCCTCTTGGGAAACAACTACCCCCACATGTGCATACGTGCATCAAACATAGGCCTAGTAGGGAAGTGGGTTATTATTGGTTGAGTGACATGAAACCTCTCAAAAAATATTGTAAACAACTCTGACACAAAGGGGAAGAATAACATCCCATGAAAAACAGCACGACAACAATCTAATGCATAACAAAAATAGCATAAAAAAATCTCCAACCACCTAATCAGTTAAGGCCTTTGAACTAAACTATCAACATATTACATCAATGAGAAATTAATTCACCACCCATCAAAGGTAAAGCATGTCGGTTCCATGATAATAAGGGACAAACACTTAACCTAATATGCACCAAATGAATCTATCTGCAACTGACCACCAACAACCTGGAAGTCCAAAGAGATCATAATGTTCTAAATGACATATCTTTACACATATGCTTGTTGGATCTCTCCTGCATTGTCGAGTGGTAAATTAGAGAATTGGGGCCAAACCTCCCCCTTCCTAGACAACTCAGTGATAAAATAAATATCTTCCTTTGTGGGTTGATACCACAGATTGGGACCAACCCTGAATGCTTGTTGACCATGATCCCAGTGATGGATCAACTACTATAAAAATGAAGAGTTCCCCCTGAGGGGTGTAGCCTCTTCATAAAAATTGACGAGACCAACATACCTCAAAAGTAAATCAGTTTGTGGTACAATAGGGTGGGGTATCCTCTCCTTCTCCCTCTCTCTGGACTACCACTCATGTACAAAGTTGTATGTGTCAACCCCTACTATTGCTCCTACTAATGTTCTTTTCATTGTTGTCTATGATTCATATACAATTATTTTTAGTCACACAAATTGAAATTATAAAACACACACATATATAACCATTTTGTATTTATCAAAAAATGAAATTAATTTATGTTTGCAAAAAAATTTGGTAAAGTAATCGATGCACCTTTAATAAACAATATGCACCGTGCATCGTGCACTTTATCAGAACACAAGCATCATATTGGTGCTCTATGTTTTTTGGTGCATCGGTGCTACATTTTTCATTAAACACATTGATATGCTTCGGTAATTTCAATCATCCATGCTCAYAGTTTTGATGGTGCTCCATGTTGTATGGTGCGTCAGTGCTATGTTAGTAACTAAATGCATTGAAATGTTAATTATGATATGTGTTGTGTGATGCGGTGCATCGATGCATGTTATTCCATACAACACACCATTAAGGTACACAGGTAAGTTCAGTGCTCCATGTTGCTTGGAGCCCCAGTGTGTGTTTCTAGTCATGCTACATTAGCCACTAAACACGCAAGTATGATAAGTTTAAATTTGCACTACTGTGTGGTTCACTGGTGCGGTTATTCCATATAAAGCACCAGTTTTTGTAGTGCCTCATCTAGTTGTGTGTTGTATTTAATAACACACCAATCGCAGGGCATTTTTTTAAGTAAGGGGCATCAGTGCATTCAAGTTGTTAGAACGCACTGGTAGGTTTATTATGTGAACAAAGTGTCTCTTCTTAGACTAAGGCATCGAAAATGTAGCTTTCTGGTGCCCGATGTGTAGTGCTTTGTGGTGCATTTGGTAATATTTTACACGCCTCTCATGTTGTTTCATAAAAACTCACAAAATGGACCATGTGTGGTAGTTGACATGTGCATAATAGATTTTATTTCATTAGCCTTGCTTTATGATCCTCAATTTATTTCAATTTTAGTCCTTAGAATAGGTTTCATCTATTCTTTTGCATTCTAAATTTTATTTCAACAATTTACTTTTCTTTGAGGTTTGAATTGCATTTCTTTCCTTTTGTTAATAATTTTCTCTACATGGTTTGTCTGCTTGCTAATCATTTGTTGTACCCTTAATGGGTGCTTGTGGGGTCTTGTGAAAAGAAAGAACACTTACTAATCTTTGAAATTTCCCATTTTACTTCTTAGTCTTGTATTAGATAGAGAATAAGTGAAAAAATGGCCATGCTTCTTAAAGAAGTTAAAATAGTGGTGAAATTGGGCCTTCCTCAAATAACCAAGTCCTAGAAAATATTGAAAATTCAATTAAGTGGTGATTCAACCAACTTGAAGATACCATCCATTCGCATTAAATAAATGCACCGTGTGAAAGGTTTTCAGTTAGACATCTAGGGTTAAAAACGTTTGGGGAATATTCTTATTACTCAAACAAGGCCAAGGATTTCCTAAAAATAGGCATCATCCCCACTTGGTTATAAAGACTTATTTTTTTCCCTATTCTCCATTGATGTAACATATATATAAAGTGGGTGGAGGATCGAAAAACGGAAATACAGTCATTTGTGGGGGGGGGCGAAGGTATCTTCATTGGGGCTATCGATTCTCATTGGTAATGCAACAAGGTGTATGATGTTGGGTTGAATTCACCAGGGATAGGAATGCTCATGGGTAGTGGAGTTACACCACAAGGAAGTGAAACAAATTGTTTTCTTGAAAAAAAAAACCAATCCCATTTAAGCAACACCTCATGGTCATAACTATTACCTAAAACATCAGCTGAAGCTTTAAAGAAAATCAACTCCATATTTTATATCTTTAGGAAAAGTTGCTAAGTCATTGAAGCTATATGATTGGTATACTATGGGTTTGTGTTACAAAGGGAGGACCCAAAGAAACCATTTGTTTTGAACCCTAAGTTATGATTTTTTCTATAAATTTCTAGCTTCCTGTTAAAACATATGATTGAATAAGTAATTATTTAGAGATTCATAGATTCACCTAGTGTGTCATCATTTGTTGAGCCCTCAACACCCCCCTAAGTTTTGAGGAAAACTTGTGGGCCCTATTTTTTCCATTATAAAATGAAAATGTTTTCTTTTAGACTTATATTGACCCTGGTTCCTTAGTTTCTTTCACACTAATCATTATTTTAGGTGGTTAAGTCATATGAGCGTTCATGTTTTACTTACCTGGTTTTGACTTGTTTTCTTGCCTTCCTTGAGATTCATTCCTCAATTGAGCTTTGGTAACCTGCCTTAGAATTGAGTTTTATTGTTCAAAATTTTTAGATCAAGCCCGGTTTGAGAAATCGAGCCCCTGCTTTTATTTTGTTCACTACATCCTTCCCTAGTCTCCTCATTGGGCTTGATGCTCAATTTTTTCCCTCATTTCAAACTTTGAACTCTTTAAATTTATCTCCTCCACTTGAACTCTTTCTTTTAACTTTTTACTCTTCATTTGAAATTTATTTATTCACTTTTGAACCTTGAATTTAATGATATTTTCCTTGGAAATCATCCTCGATGGCCACATCAATTCCTCTCTTCACTTCTTCACCATTTGATTTACCAGTGATCAAATTCGAGTTGACTTTTTAAAGTTTGAGTTAATGATTTCTCTGTTCATTTTCACTTTCAAGTTTATTTGTTCAAAGTTCAAGTGATTTCCTTTCTTTTTCCTATTGAACTTCATTCCACTCCCCCTCCCCCAACCCCATAGATTTTTAGATCAGGATTGATCTTTAAAATGGGCCCCTTTCATTCTTTTCTATTCAAACTTGCCGCCTAATTTCCCAATCAGAATCGATTCAAAAAACCAGACCTCTTCCTCACCTTCCTCATTGAAACTTTCCTCAAATTAGAAATTGGGCCTAATTTCAAAATTGGACCCTCCTATCACCTCTTTGTATTCCTTGGAACTTTCCCTTTAGTTCAAAACAATTTCAAAATATTTTGAAGCCTCTATTCGAATTTCTAACCCTCCTCTAGGTTTGGTGATCAACTTGATTTCCAAATTGGGACTTCCTCTAAAATATTTAGTTCAAAATTTTCTCCCTCTTCTAAAACCTTATATCACTCCCACCACCCATCCCATGATTTAGACATTTTTTTCCTAACTCTCAAACATAGAAAATAGTTGAAGGCTCTTTATAAGCTATTTTTTTTATCTAAAATATAAAATGGATTTAGATGGAATAATTGGTGACTTGCTTGGGGGTGACTTTAAAAATAAGGCTAGGTGTTTATATTAGGACTACATTTTGTTATTAGTTCTAGGGATGCATTTTAGGAATTAGTCACCTGATTTTAAAGCTCATCCATCCATTTGGTAGTCGATCCAACATGCCAGAGGATGTTTCTATACCAAACAAAAAAAATACTAATTGGGCATTACCATTGGGTAAAATCCCTTAGTTTGGCATAGGACATTTGTTCACGTCAACACAACCTAGAGAAGTGCTCATTTGACATGCAAAAAGTGCAATATATGTTGTACAACACGTACATCGGGGGTGACTTGCTGTTGAGATTTGGAACAACAAGTCTATGGTTGGGTGGAAGGTTAGTCCCAAGCAGCCGGTTGCATAACCATTTCTAAATGATAGGCATTTTATCTTGTTTATGTGTTGCATTATGAGTTTAATTGTTGTGTATTAACTATGTGTTTGAGAACAATTTATATGTTGTTGTGTTGAGTTATTTAAAATGCATTCATTTCATTTTTGTCATGGTGTATATGCATTTAATTAAAGTTATCATACAATAGTTAAATATGTGTGTAATTTGTAGTGGGTAAACTACATGAATTTAGTTAGCAATAAAATTTTGATTTTATGATTATTTTCACACATAATGGACCTAACTGGGTTGGGGAACATTACACCGACATTATGGAAATGATCCTAACTTCACTACTACATATCAAACAATGGTCATAGGTATATAAGCTTCATACTTTCACCTCCAAGATGGAATTTTGTGTCATTTGGGTAAGCTCTATGTTCCTTCAAGAAAGCATGAGAAGATGGTTTGGGAGGTGCACTATGGTTGGGTGGCAAGACACTTTTTGTGGAGAAGACAATAATGGTGTTTCAAAAGTACTTATATTCACCAAGGCTTTGACACGATGTAACAAATCTATAAGATCATATACTTCATGTGTCATCACCAAATCGACAATCAAGAAGTAGGGTGTCCACACTTGTTTAGGGTTGGTGATAATGTGTGGTTGCATTTACATTATGATAAACTTACAATTCTTGACCATTACTACAATATAGGATGCTAGCATTACTTTCCTTGTTTTTTTTTTTGAATGTTCGGTATAAAATTCAACGCATTTGGGGGCATTTGACTTTGTGTGGAAATGGAACTTTGTGTTGGTTTTGGGCATTGAAATGGCACTTGGGAATCATTTTTGCATCACATTTGCATTTTGCATCATTCTTGTGTCATATTTTCATATCACATCACAATTTTTATTATATGTCATAGTTGTATTGCAATTTTCATTTTGTGTAATAGTTGCATTGCATTATAACGCAAATTTCTTTTTGTATCACATTGCAATGCAATTTTTTTTATTTAAAAATGTTTTCTAAAAAGTCAACAGCCAATGAATTAATGAAAAATTAATAAAAGTTAATTAATGAATGATTTATTAAACAATCTATTCATTATCATTTTTATATGCAATTTTCATATCTTTGAGTCAATAAATATATTTTAATACATGAGAAAGCATAAGATAAAGAAAAATACATCTATAAGTTCACAATAATTGATATACAATTGTATTTTCTCTCCATGCAACAAGTGGAAGTTGAATGGATTTTGGAAGAGTTTGAAAATGGCGGAGGCGGGAAAGTATTTCAAGAAGTTGCAGGTTCAATGGCGGCCTACCTGGAACATCTATGACTATGTAAGAGGTTACTAGGTGTTTTGGGAAATGATGGAGGAACTTTTGTGGACCTGGTTAGAGGTTACAGGGTGCATAGGTTTTTTGATGAAGGCCTTTTTGGGGACCTGGTTAGATTTTTAAGAACTTTAGTACTGTTTTTGCGAGTTACAAGCCTCATCGAGCTTCTGGAAGTGACATTATATTTTATACGTATCTTTTTTATTTGATGCATTTACATTTCTCATTGCCAGCCAACTATTTTGTTTTTTTATCGATGATCTCCATCTCTCTTATAGTGGCCTTTTTGGCGTTGTTTTGAGATATCAATAGTTTAGTGGATTGTTAGTTGGCGGGCGCAGTAGTAATTGTAGTCTACGTCTCCCATAATTTCTTTAACCTTCTCGCACATCAGTACCTTCCCTATAATGAGACTGTTAGACTGACAGAGGTCTCAACAACTCTGAGGTGGCAGACATTGGAGGCTTTTGGAAACAAAAAAATGGAAGCTGAGGTCATGGGACTCTTGGATGCAGATGACGAGGTGCATTAGGAGAGGGTGGGCCTGTTTACATCGGTGGAAAAGCTATGCAGTAGTTATGACAAGAGGCACCATCATAATGGGGGAATTAATGCTTCCTTTACTATGGTGGCAGAGGTTCGTTACTATCTAAACTCTAGCACTATTCCTTCACATTTGGAAAGAAGAGAGACTACATTGTTGAACTAGTGGATATCGGTCCTTCAACCAAAGGGGGACGAAGAGGGCATAAATTTTGGATGCGAAGAGTAGGGTAAGGTTGCACAGGTAGAGAGAACACAGTCTGCATAAACCTTTCTTCCTTCTGAGGCTAGACTCTTAGGGCTGCAGGGTGAACACACCACACAGAAGAGAGGAAGCCATAAATGTCTAACACGGGTGTGGAGGTTGAATCATAAAAAACACAGAATAGTCATGGGGATGGACTGTTGGATTACTGAGAGGGGGAGTGAATTAGTAATAACGTAATTATAATCCTTTTTCTTCAAATGTTATATCAATGTAGAATTATTATCCAATAATGAGCAATAATAAATAAACAATCACACACATTCACAGTACACCAGTTTTTTACGTGAAAACCCAAATCGGGAGAAAACCACGAAATGCGTTTTCTTATATGTCTTGAAGAATTACATTCATTGGAAGCACCAACTTCCTTTGTTTTCCAGCTGCAACTGGAAGGAGGCTCCAACCTCCTAGTTTCTCAGGCTACAACCTGAGGGAAGCTCCAACTCCCCAAATCTCTGGCTACAACCATAAGGAGGCTACAACCCCCAATGTTCTCCGGCTACAACCA
>JASDQU010012595.1:220841-239097 GCA_032191745.1 Picea mariana
TGAACAACTTCCATCTGCGGTTGGGTAGAAGTTGTTGAGACAGATCCACAGTTGCAAATGTGGGTAGAGTTTTCTAGAGAATGGAGCAAGTGAAGCTCTTGAGAGAAAGTGAGAAGGTGAAGAAGCCTACAACTTTGGCAGCTAAGGAGTAGAGGAAGCTCAGAAGGTTCTAGCGAAAGGAACCAGAAGGACACTAAAAGATCAATCTCAGGACAAATCTTGATGAGGTATTGAATAGCAGGTGCGGAAGCTTTCTATAGGGGAAAGACTATGTGCAGCTCACAATGAGAATGGAGAAGCTCACAGAGGAAGAGAAGAGAATGACTATAAATAGTTAGGTAAAGGGTTCAGAAGGAAGCCACAACAAAGGAAAAGAAGACATAAACTACATGACAGAGGGACTCCTATGCATGAACAAAAGAAACAAGAGGTGAAAGATAAGGTAAGAAACAAGGATGTAAAGAAAGAAAAAGAAATAAGCAATGAAGATAGGCATAACAAAGCATCAAAAGTGAAGCAATGAAAGTATGAAGAACAAAGAAGAAAGTGAAGCAAGGTATAGATAAAAGTATTGTTTGGTTTGAGATGTAGATGCAATAAATCCATGAAGTATGACATCCCTAAGAAGTTTAATAGTCCTTGGATAATGTATTGATGATGGTCTTAGTCTTATGGTTGTATAAGTGAAATTGTATGTCCCTAATGTAAGCCTGATGAGGCATGCATTCCCCATAATTTGTTAAGTTCGTCGTGCTTTAAAAACCACTTTGTAATGTATGGTTTGTGGTCAATGAATGGTAGTCATGAGAGAGAATTTTCTCAACCATGGGCAAAACCATTGATTTGAGATAGTCCACATAAGAAGGAAGTCAAGCAAATTTCAAGTTGAATGAAAAATTCTTGTGTAGGAGAAGAATGATCATTGAGGATATGACAGAGCACACAAAACCGTGAGACGAAAGTTTGTGAGAGATAGGGGACGCATGGATAGGAGTTCATGCAGGATTTTGTTCCTTGGGAGTCTAATGCAGGAGCATTGACAATAGGGTTACATGTAAGCCAAAAACCCAAGAGGGTCATGATGATGATGGTATAGGGGAATAACAAGTACATATATGCATATTCATGACGAAAGAATGATTGATGAACCATGTATGAAAAAGGGTTACCTAGAGAACCGACGAATACAACGATTAGCAACCCATGTATTATGGTGGATGGCTACTCTTTTATATGGTAATTCAATAAACATTGTTTATGGTTGCAGGTACAAGAAGATCAAGAACGAAGAAGGAAGAAACCAATGATCGAAAAAGATAGAATATGTGAGTAGAGATGAAGATGAGACCACTTCAAAGGACCAATGAAAAGACAAATGATTGGGTTACAAGTATTTGCAACGAGGGAAATATGAAGGAATAATTCCTACTTGTAATCATGGATAATGTCTAAATAATATTATGGATTTGTAATGAGGTAGACTAATTCTAGAATTCTACGTGAGAATGGGAGATGCAGTGAATTGAGTGATGTTAGGGATATGCAAATTTGTTGAGAGATTCATGGAGACCTATTGGAATATTTAAGGACATATTGTGGAGAGAGTTGTGGAAATGGTTTGAACCAACCATCTAATTCTGTAATAGTTGTTATGGTCACCTATTGTTATAAAAGGGACCACTTGTACAATAGAGATACATATGGGAGTGGTTTGATAATAAAATTTCCCCTTTGGGGGATTGTAGAGTTTATTCCATTGTTCCTTGCTTTGCTTTGAGTTTGTATAGGGTTGTGTGTATATGCAACTTGTGGCTACATCATCTTGTCCCCCTCCTCATGGCGCCTCGCTCCACCCCTAGCTCATCACGAGCATCCCAAGAAACTATTGATGTTGTTGATTTCTATCCCGATTTCATGCCTGAGGAGGATCAGTAAACAATGTCAACACTAGAGGCGGAAGTCGGGCTTGTTCACAAGTTCAAAGATAATGATGAAATTGAGCAACAAGTGGGTGGTTTAATTCATGATCTGGGTTGCACCATAACAAGGAATTTTAAGATTTTCAAGACCCTAGAGCTCTATTGGCACACTTAGGCCATGGTGACTCTGTGGATGCTACGCAAGGAAGATGAATTTTGGCAGCTAAAACACATAATGGAGACTTTGGAGGAATATAATGCCTATCTTCTCTCAATGGTCACTTGGATTGCTCAGCGTCCTGGTGGCACCTTCCATCCTCTCGCTGCAACTCAGACTGGACCCCCATCTGCTTCTATTCGAATGAACGAAGCATGATCATCCTTTCCTTAGGTTCACCATGCCAAGAATTAACAGTTTTTCAGGTTTTTAGTCCTCTTTTATGAGGTATTTTTTTGATATGAATGGTTCTAGTAATCCTACATGACACTACGGGTTTTATATAGATTATATTCTCAAACTCATTATGATTATTATAGGCTGGTTTCCCCTCTAGGGCACAGAAACTTTTCATCATATTTTTTATTGTAGGAGATTGTCATGGTCTCTGTGGAAACTAACTTTGTTCAAGCATAGTTGTACATCATGTTTATATTATTATTACAACCTGAGTGGGTCTAATGGTTAAGAATATGTGTTTCATCCTAAGAGGGGTTTATTATTAATAATATAAAATTTAAACACCCTTAATCAAGATTTCATTGAAGTATTATTGATATTTTTAATTTAACTAGTTTTTATGAAATTTTAAGTGATACCTTAAATTCTCAATGAATACAATGAGATCAATTAAATTATAATGAGATTAATTAAATAATATCAAAATTATGATTGGAAAAAATTATGATAAAAATAATTGTATAAAAATATATATTTAATTTGATGATTTTTTTTCTTACTCTTCTGTTGTTTAAATTGCATTTCTGAATGCATAAATGGATTCAACTGACTCAAAAACCCCTAGGGCATGCAAATTCAATTTTTAAAAATTAACAATTGACTAAAATAACTATTAATGATTAATTATTTAAAAAAAACACAACACTTATTAAATGTATAACATGTAATATACATACTTAAACTTGAAAACTAACTAATCTATCATCAACATGATAGATTAAAAATAGCCAGCATGTCTATCTTGTGAACTATCTTAATAAAATGACAGTTTAAACATTAGACTTTTTAATTTATTTTTGGCAATTATCATGGGAATCCAACAATTTTTACTTTTTTTCTGGCAATTAATTGTGAAATAGGAATTTTTCATTGTTTGAGTTGCAGTTTTGAATGCATAGATAGATCCAACACTTGTAAAAGGTATTGTCTAAATGTTCTACATTTTGACACTTTTAGTTGGAATGGTGATATAAATTTGGGAAAAATCTCAATTTTCTGTTGTTTAAATTGCATTTCTGAATGCATAAATGGATTCAACCTGCTGAAAAACCCCAGAGACCCTAGGATTATATTACCTACTCTAATCTGCAAATTCAACAGTTTCTAAAAATTAATAATTGACTAAAATAACTATTAATGATTAGTTATTTAAAAAAAAAACACGACACCTATTAAATGTATAGCATGTCATATACATACATAAACTTGGAAACTAACAAATCTATCATCAACCCTAACATGTCTACAATTCTAAAATAGCATGCAGTTCTATCTTGTGAACTATTTGAAAAAAAATGACAAGTTTAAACATTTTTTATTTTTTTGGCAATTAATTATGAAATTGGAATTTTTCATTGTTTGAATTGCAGTGTTGAATCATAAATGGATCCAACACAGTCAAAAAGGCAGTGTCTAAATGTTTTACATTTTGGCACTTTTCCTTGAAATCTGGAGATATAAATCTGGGTAAAATCTCAATTTTCTGTTGTTTAAATTGCATTTCTGAATGCATAAATGGATTCAGCCTACTGCAGATAATATTAACCACTATAATCTGCAAATTCAACAGTTTAAAAAACCAAAAGTTAGAACATTTAGACTACAGCCCTGCCTTGAAAAAATCCCGATCCAACCAGATTATGCAATCTCACCAACTGATACCTATAATTCTATCAATTCCTTTTAATTTATAACAAAAACTAATTCTTTTTAATTTATAACAAAAACTAATTGAAAAACACATATTCACAAAATCTAATATTTAAATACTGCACTTGGCAATAAATTTCACAAAACCTAATATTTAAATACTGCACACAATAAAGTGTGGTTGACAATTGAACGAAAGAGAAATTAACCCGCTGAGAACTCACCCCAAACCCGTGACTCTCCCCAAACTGGGAGAGTGTACGCACGTCTTGCCAACTGAACTATCCCATGGTACTGAACGAAAGCTTATTATGTGTTTAATGTTTGTATTGACGAAACATTTCTAAACGGTTATAAGTGTTTGGTTCAGATGAATAGAGGACATAACCATTTCTGTAAGTTGCAGAAATGACTTTATATCTGAGCATGGAAAACAGCAAAATATCTCCAATAAACAAACATATTATTTTTTGAGGTATGGAGGAATAAAAGGGCGTGGAGACAAAAATGACTCGTTGCGTCTCTATCCACATTGTTGTTTTCAAGGCCATGCCGCCAAGTTGCCTGCAGTGCAGTTTTGATAGCCCAGATAGCCCTAGCCCAAGGCCTATATTATCGAGTCACCACTCACATGTCATCTCACGTTACGACAACATTTCTTAAAGAACTAAATGCGGTTTCGTGAGAAATTTACTCGAGCTTGGAACAACGAGAATGGATCTCTTGACCTCGGCCTCACGATAGATATCTGTCTGAATCTTCTCAAAATAGAATATGTGACTACGGAAGATATGCATGACACCATGATCTTTTAAATTTCAAAATCTCTACAGCGATTCTTTCGGTGAGCCAAGAGCGCAGGCAAGCTTATTTCCCTATCAACCTTGCACACGTCTCTGGACGGTAATGATACTGCGCAGTGCCCCCCTGTCGCCGTAATTTTCAGCATGCTGTAAACCTGCAGGCCAGTACAATGGTACACCCCAGAGGTTCTGAATTATTTCAAATATTTAATGCGAGGGGAACCTGCTTAGCCAGGCCTGGGCTTTGCCAGGTTTTTACAGGCTGTACGCTTGCTCATCGATATTTGGAATTGTATAGTTGATAGAATAGACAAGTCTAGATTCTCTGGATGAATCCTTCCGGCTCCAATACCAACCCCACAGATCCCTGCAAGAGCAAACCCAGCCTTGTCGTTACGGCAAAACATCGTAGTCTCATCAGCTCGGTGTCCTGTTTCATCAGTCTGCATTCAAAACCGTACTGCAGTTCTTTTTCGCTTCACGTGTGTACGTTTTCATTCCGTGAGCCTTTGAGATTCTAAAAACTCACGAAGTCAAATTTGCAGCCCTTCGGTTCTATAAATTCAGTGGCTGCGAGTTGAAGTTTGTAGAGTCCTGAGCACCGACGGCCATGGATGAGCGATTCCCATTGCATCTTGTAAAGAAGAAGGGCAGTTCAATTTCTGAAGTTCTTGTCCGGTGGAACAGCTGAAGCTGCCAGCATGATCTGGTGAGGTGGTTTTTGAAATTTAAACCACCAGATCATGTGGTAGCTTCAGCTTCTCCCTCATGGACATGTGATGATACCAACTTCAACCAGCTGGTGGCCATTATTTTTTTTCAGGTATAATTCAATATTTAAATCTGGGCTTCAGATACATTTGATTTCTTTTTTTCCCTATTGCTTCTATATAGATCAAGTTTGTAATGGATATGGTTAGTGGATATTTCAAGTTTGTAATGGATATGGGTAGTGTATATTTCTCAAGGTTAGGCGTATGACTATAATAGTTTATGTCAATGTGAACAGATTATATATTTTAATATAATGTATAAATTTTTTTTTGTGAAAACAAGTTTGTATAAATTTTTTTGTGAAAACAAGTTTGTAATTGATATAACTATTGGATATTTTTCAAGACTAGGTCTATGATTATACTAATTTATAACAATGTGAACAGATTATATATCTTAATATAATGTGCAATTTTCTTGTGAAAACAAATTTATAATGCTAATATAACACTATTAAATATTTAATATATATTTTAAATGATTTTCTTATGCTTTCATCATATATATCAATACAATGCATTTAATATAACAGTCTGAAGTACATAATACATATAGATTGTACATTTAATATATCTCAGATAAGTTACATTTAATATTACACTATATCTCATTGGACATTACATTTAATGTTACACTATGAAGTACATAATATACATATAGATTACATTTAATATTACACTATATCTCATTGGACATTACATTTAATGTTACACTATGAAGTACATAATACACATATAGCTTTACATTTGTTATATCTCAGATAGATTACATTTAATATAAACTATGGTGTGCATGATACAAATTTACATTTAATATAACACCATGTATTTGCATAATGCATGTAGCTTTTTAAAGGAAAATCTCAAGTATCTTATCAGAGTATGTTAGGTCATTGGATGAGTCCATCCAATCTCATAACAGATTTTACTTTGGAATTAATGCAAAGTGATATATAATGAATGTAATGAAGTCCATAGTGTGTGAGTTTATGAAGAGAAATTTTCTTTTATCAGATAAGAGAGTGGGCATTTCAAAAATATAATTAGTTTATGGTTTTAATATAACATCATTGAAGTGCATAATACATGTATTTTTTTTTTAAGGCAAATCTCAAGTCTCTGATCAAAGTATCCATGTGGAAGGGATTGACTTTTAACAACTCTGACTGTGTAAAACAAATTATATTATCAATATAAAATATAATGGAAGAACAAATTATATTAGCAATATAATGGAAGAATGTTTTCTGCTGTAAAAAGTTTCGGTTCAAAAGCCTGAGATGATAAAAGCCTGGGATGATCGCAGATACGTGGAAATACAGTTCTTTAAATAATGGTTGCCTAACAAACAGATTAGCAATAATGGCTGCCCGGAAACGCAGAGTAATGCCAACAATGGACGATTTCTTCATCAGACAGCTCAAATTTGGAGTCATTCAAACATCACGCCAAAGTGGAAAGGTAACTATCGGGCTGTATTTTTTGGTTTATCTGGCAACAGTCGGGACATTCTGGTGGTCTTGATCTTATGTGTAGCTATTGAAAGATTACTTTTGAAAAACCCAGAAGATTCATCTGTGTACACGAGAAATGTTTCGATATTGATCTATGTATATTACGTGATAAAAGATCAGATAAAACATTTGTGTTTTAATGTTACGATGGGTTCAAAAAGGAAAAATGCTAAATGGATTTGTCCGTTTTGCTTTGTTGTAATACTCAAAGATGAGGAAATATTAATTTTGAAAAAATCAATCTGAGAATTTGAGAGCTTCTCGTCGAGAAGATTCCTGTGTACAATGAAAAATATTTCAATGTAGGTATATGAATATTAGGTCAAATTCAAATGAAAATTTGTCGTTCTGGACGGAAAAAATGGATATGTTATATGGATTCCATTTTTATTTTTTATTTTTAGCTTTGACCTTTTGAATATTTAAAGGTAAGCCGATGCTTTATACTGAAGCTATTAAGAGATTATTCTAGCAAAATCACTCTGAGAATTTGACAGCTTTTCGACGAGAAGATTCAAAAATGTTGAGAAATATTTCAATATAGATCTGTCTTCTATTAGGTTAAAATCAGATGAAAATTTTGGAAAAACAGATACGTTATGTAGATTTTTCAATATAGATCTATGTCTATTAGGTCAAAATTATATGAGAATTTTGAAAAAACTGGTGCGCTATATAGATTTTTTTTTCGAGGCGATAGATGCATTTTATTTTAATCGATCACATTTAAATGAAAATGAACTTTGGTACGAGGCAGTTACTGCTGTGTGGATATACGCTTTATTCTTCTCATTTAGTGCTGTGTACAACTCATTTTGTCCTGTGCTTCTATTCTTTTCTCTATATAGCTTTGAATTTAGCCAGAGTTTTTCTGCTTTCGAGATGGTCGCATAAGCTTTTTCATGGTGGCTTCTCAGTCTTCGCTGATTTTGAAAATTAGAATAAGCTGTTTTCTATTTGTAAATATACACTAGCAGAATGTGGGCAATTACATATCCTTACAGTAATTTTTTAATGTGATTAGGTAAATGTTAAAAAGTAAACATGTTCACTGATACCTTGATAAATACAAGAAAGTTATGAACAATAAATCTGACTCGTTGACTTTGAAGGACGACTAAGAGTATGTCAGCGTCTTGAATGCATAGCCACTAAATTAGGGTTTAAAATTAAATAAGATTAAAATATCATTAATTGTGCCCATTATCAATAGGTGTACGCCTTTCTACGTAATAAAAGTTCACTTGAGTTTTAAGATTTCAAAAATGTAAATTTTCATATATATAATTTTTTTATATTTTATATACATTTTATTATTTTTAAATTATAAATTATTTTTTAAATATATAAGAGAAACTTTTTAACTTTTTACATCACATTTCTGTATTTTCAAATTATAAACTATTTTTAAATATAATTATGTGTAAATAAGTTTTAGTTTTACTAATTTTTCACATTTACAAATAACATTATAAATCTAATAAAAAAATACTCTTCTATTTCTATTTGACACACTCAAATCATACCAAAGATATTGTAGATATAAGAGTGGTAGTATATAAATCAGGTCAGGCAAGATATTGTATATAATAGTTCTAGTGTATAAATCAGGTAACATATTATATTTCATAGTTGTAATACATATTTTATAATAATTATAAATTTTACAGTTATAAATAATATTATAAATATAATAATAATTATTTTGACATTTCACACCTTCACAGCAAAGCAAAAGCAAGATAATAATTTTAGTATATATTTTATAACTTTTAAGTCAACAAAGATATTATAATTTTTAAGTCAACAAACATATTATAATTTTTAAGTCAAGCAAGATATTATATTCTAGCATTGTAATATATATTTTATATATTTTAAATAAAACAAAATATTATATATAATAATTATAATATACAGATGAGACAAGACATATATAAATTTTATGATTTTAAAATTAGACAAGATATTGTATATATTGTATACACTGATTATAATATATAAATAATTTAAAAAACGGATGTGAACTTTTATTAGATTTTTTTTATATTATTTTATTTTAAGTTTTTAAAATTTTGATGATTAATTGAAATAAATGTTAAATTTTAAATATATTAATAAATTGATTATGTTAAAATTATTGATAAATAATTTTTTTTATAAATTTGTTAAGAAAAATGATTCTTTAGTTTCATTTTTTATAAGATATATAAATAGAAATCACAAAAACAACTACTTAACATACTGAAACAAGTGTATATAAATAATTGTTGGTTGTTTAGTGTATATTTATTTATATAAAATATTTCATTGAATTAAATATTTATATGTAAATTGTTAAATTTTAAATATATTAATAAATTGATTATGTTAAAATTATTGATAAATAAATTATTTTTTTATAAATTTGTTAAAAAAATTGATTCTTTAGTTTCATTTTCCATTCTTTATAAGATATAAAAATAGAAATCACACCAAAAAAATTAAGATATATAAATAATTGTTGCTTGTTTCATGTAGTTTAATATTTATTTATATAGAATATTTCATTGAATTCAATATTTATATGTAAATTATATAGTCATTATTTATATAAAATGTTTTAGTGAAAAATAAATATATTGTTATAACAATCATCTTTTGAAAAAAATTGTCAACCAATCACTCGTGATAAAAACAATTTTAGTTAGAAAGAATACTTAATATACATGATTTCTTTGTAAACCGTCTTTGAAAACTATCTCAACCAAACACTTAAGATGAATATAAGTTTTAGCCAAATAATTAAAATAAAAGAAACTTTGAAAAATATCTCAAAAATATGTCAACCACCCACTCGTGATAAGGACAATTTTAGTTGGAAAGAAAACTTGATACACACCATCACATTTCCATAACTATCTTAACCACTCACTTATGATAAGAACAAATAGAAGAAAAATTTGAAAAATATCTCAACCACACACTATAAAAAAACAAACCTGATAGAAAACATTTGAAAAATATCTCAACCACACACACCTTATAAAAAACCAAACCTAAAAGATAACATTTCAAAAATATCTCCATCACACACTTTAGATAAAGCCAAATTCAGAAAATAACATTTCATCCAAACAAGATTAAATTCACATCTTTTTAATAAAATATAATTATTTAAATAATCGGTTAGTCCTTAGAAAGTAAAGACTCACTTTAAATAAGGGATAAAATAACAAATCACGAGAATTCACATTTTAACATTAGGTATATGCGAACCAAATATTTTTTTGGTAAGACTTTCGTGATTAAATTTGCTTGGTAGAACAATAATCAATGTACATTTTTTTATCATCAAAATGTATTCAGAGACATTTTATGAAACATAAAAATTGCAAAAATTGCAAGCTTACTACAAGATTATCACAATAAAATAGTAGAACTTTTCTCAATGATTCTCGACTCCATAAGCAATTTAGTCCTATTGTCAAGATTGTCGCAATAAAACAGAAACTTTTCTCAATGATTCTCGACTCCTTATGTAATAATCATTTGTAGCAACACAAATTATCACTTGCTATTTTGTAGTGGGAATTATTATAATGGGAATTATTAAATATGCATTTCTTGTTCAATCAACATCCACAAAGCCATACAAGGAAGCATTTTTTTTTTACCCTTCTCATAACCAAGAGAGTAGGAAATAATACACCTCTAATATGAGACGACTCTCTCACTAGCTTGTTAAGGCACCTCATTGGAATTAACCATGAATTTAGTGAAGGTATTATTGCATACAATAAGGAAATATAAACATTACACAAGTAAAGAACATTGTCAATCAACAAACAATACAAGGTAGTATTGATATTTTTACTTCGACATTGACTTGTCATTTACTTGTAAAGAGCATTGTCAATCAACAAACAATACAAGGTAGTATTGACATCTTTACTTGGACATTGACTTGTCATTTCACACAAGGATCCATGGATGTATAAATACGTTTGCACCCTCCCATTCTAAATTGCTTCAATCTCCACAACATACTTAGTTTGGGACAAACAAGTTGATCTTTACTAATTTCACACAAGGATCCATGAATAAAGAACTAGGTTTGCAACTTCTCATTCTAAATTACTTCAAAATCTCCACAACATACTTGGTCGAAAACAAATAAGTTTATCTTTATCTTGCCACACCTCCAAACCAAGATAATAATGAAGATTATTCAGATCTTCTATATTAAATACATAAGACAACACATTTTTGAATTGATGAATCAAATCATCATCATTATCGATGAAATCATCAACATGAAAAACAATCACAATGTTATCTCCATCACATAAAACATATAGATTAACATCAACAAAACACTTATTTATGCCTTTTTCTTGGAACCAATGCTCAACTTGAGTGCCATGCATGGGGATCTTGTTTAAGACCATAAAGGGATATTTTTGCCTTGCACAAAAGGTCATATTTATGGCTATCATATGTAGATCAGGTCAACCTATGTAATGTTCCCAACTTGGATAGATAGAAAAAAATATATTTTCTACCCAAATTATTAATTTTCTTTGTGTGATTAAATATCAAACACTTTGCTGGAAATGATTTATAAAGAATTTGCATACGATAGGAATATTGTCAAATATATCACATGCACCCATTGCACACAGAATAGAGAAGATAACTATGACACCTTATTATGGTGTGGAAATCCAAATCACAACAAACACAAAGATCCTTATTGTAACACCATGTTTCCCCCAGTCTGTAAATATAACTTTATTGGCTAGGAACCATGGCAAACTCGAAGTGTGAATGTTTGATTTGATGGACCTGTGTATAAAAGGTTGATGAATGTAAATCCTGTTATTTTAATAGATAATGGAAAAATGTTGCATGACTGTTGAGAAGGGTATGTGCTAAGAAAGACCACGATTGCTAATGAAAAAGGTGGTGGAGGGGACCCAGAATGGTTGCGTTAACCTCCACCAAACCAGTACTATGCTGGTTTTAATTGCTCAAAGATCAGAACAACCCTCTGACCCAAAATGAATTATAGTCAGGCTGGTAAGTGGGAAGACCTCCTCAAGAGTTAATGAGGGGATGGGGTAGACCGCCCATCAGTAAGGCTTTCGGACCTGACCACGAACTAGGAATTCAAGCCACACACAACCTTGTTGAGGAAGGCAAGAAAGGAAGCGTGGTGTGGGCAGAGAGGACTAGCGAAGAATGTAGAGACGAGAGCGGAAACTCTTGGGTTTGAGGAAGGATTGAAAGCAAAAAGTGAGTTCTGATCACAGAGAACAGAGACTGAGTCATGAGAAGGAGAGTAAACTTCGTCCTCGTCTATTCCTGTATAGGGAGAAGGAGAGTAACCTTCGTCCCTAACTTCCGTTGAGTTGGAAGTAAGAGATGGAATCTCAAAGCATCGTGGCCTAAGCTCGAGGGTGGCCAGTGATAAATCCATTGGGAGTGACTGAGCCTATGGTTGGGTGGAAATGAGCACCACTCTCAGCAGTCGCATCACGCCTTGTGGTTCTGATAAGTGTTTTATGCCTTGTATTTTGAATTGAATATCATGGATACATGCTCATGTTTATATGCCCATAAATGGTTTCTATGTGGAATGATTCCATGGTGTTTTAGATTGGAAGTAATGGATGCATGTGTATACTTATATGCCATAGTTGGTTTATGTATAGAATGAATAAGTCCAGAATATGAGTCTGTTCCCTTGAGAATCGTCCCATCTGCTTGATTCTCGTTATGTTCTAGTTTAATTTCTTGAAAGCATCTTCCCCAAGGAATTACTTCACATCCCAGAGTCAGAGTGAGTTCATTGAAATGGCTACTGTTACAGTAAACTCACGAGTTTACCTTACCCGTGTTTTAGAATTCATATCTCGACGAATTAGGAAGGCACTTCATTCAGGACAGTAGTCTAAGGGACTTTGAGCCGTACCCGAGCCCTTATCCAGAAACTCGACTGAGAGTAGGGATAATTACCCAAGAATCATCTAAAGGTTGATGTGACCTGTGTCTAGGAAATCCTATGCAAGGAGTTAATTTTGAAGGTTTCAGAACCTTGGGAGCTCGAAGCTCCGAGGGGTTGAAATTTGTTGCCTAAGTTTAAGAAGGATAACGAGTTTCAAATATCAAAAGGGAATATTCTTTCGTTTGGAAGATGAATGGACGAGATCCTTTCAGAAGGATCTGAGGCCTGTCATGACTATTAGATTTGAAGAGGGAGCACGTGTGTTAACGCCTCGACTCCTTCAGTCTTTGCAAGTAGCGACGAAATCTGACCGTAGATCCAAGGATCTATCGAGACCCTCCTTGACTGTCGATTTGACACGAGTGGTTTAGTACAAGGAGTGAGCCGGAGTGGACTTATTCTAAGTTCCAAAGCTCAGGAGAGATAGCGTTTTAAGAAACACAGACGAGACCCAAATTCTAGGGTTCATTGAAGGAGCAAAGGTCATAGCCTTTGGCACTTAGAGATTTGAGAAAGCCAAAGCGCAGGAGGAGATTAGATCTAGGCCATCAGATCGGAGTGTGAGGACCAATAGCCGTTAGATCCAGGAAAGGTGCACGGGGTTTAAGCCCTTCGAAAGTGTACAAAAGAGTTGTGGAAACTCGCGAAATCCAAACTCGCGTAATTGATCCTAGCTGTTGGTGCTGGGAAGGGCATGTGGCGAAAGATCAACATTTCCATGATTCGCATGTCAGGGATTTCAAAGGAAAGAGTCATAGAAACTCGTGAAATTCGAACTCGTGAAATTGATCACAACCGTTGGATTATGGGGGGATCGTAGTCCATTGATCTGACACGAGCAGATTTTGGGAATTCGGGTATCGGGAGGAACGAAGAAAGATGTCTTGAAAAATCTTGAAATGCAAAGTCCCGATTTGAGCGAAAAGGCATGGGCCGTCAAACCTACAAGGTAGTCATCCTGGCGTTGACCACTTAGGGAGAATAGAGGTTTAGTAACGCCAAAACTCCCGAAGGTCAGAGTACCGAAGTTCATCCTAGTCATTGGCCATAGGAGTCACGGGGCACCGGATCCTTCACTTCGGGGTTTAGAGTACCGGGGAAAATGGATTGTGTGAATAAGAACCCCCAAATGCCGAAGTTCTGAAGCGCCAAAATAGCCACCTGTAGTCTTGGTATTCGGTGATTGCATATGGTCCTATGCGAAGGTTGTCAAAGGAAAAGGGGCTAGGCCCTGACTTCTCAATTAGAGACCATTAAAAGAAAGGATTCGTCCTTGTAAGGTGCAAGATACCAAATATATAAAATATGCAGAACATAAATAAAATGCTAGAAATGGCAGAATAACAATAAAATATCCAACATAATCTTCACAATACACAAAAATGATATAACTGTTGTTCCTGAGTCTGTACTAAGGCTTAAAGTACAGTGTCAAGGCATCCGAAAGTGTGGTAATGGTTGATAAAGGATTTCATTTACCTTCGGTATGGGAAGCTATTGAAGATTCCTACATTCACGCCGTCTGACTTCCAACTGTTCCTGGGTTACGATATCTTGTTCAATGGCTGCCCATGAACGCTCTAATTCTTCCCGGGTATTAGCAGTTCTAAGGGTTGTGCTGAAAAGACTTAACGCGATATTAGTTTGATCTGAAATCCCGAGTTGGATATTAGGTTGAATTACCGCGGGTGCAGTCATTGTGGAACAGTAAGGGTATGGAAATGATTTTGACGAGAAATTTTAATGCTGTTTCGATTTGGCTGAGATAAGAGAACTTTTCGTATGAGAAACGAAAATAGAAAAAACAAACAAAGGCCCTTTCCTGTAACTGTATGATTTTTAGCAAAAAATGAAAGAAAAACATCTAGTTGCAAGTAACATGGAATTCTTACCAGCGAAAAATTCACGTATACACAGAAGAAGAAATTGACATGAACATAATTGACATGGTGCAAGTAAACATAAAATTCTGTAACTGTAGCTTGGTCTTACACCTGCTGATAGCCGGTGCAGAGGAAGGACAAGAGACAATTACGGAAAAATAGACTTCCTTCACTATAGTAGTAGTCGCACTAAGTTATAGTGATACCTTTCAATTATGTAGAGCAAGTAGAGCAAAATGAAAAGAAACAAAGAACATAACCAGACAAGTTAATTATGTAGAGCAAGTAGAGAAAAATGAAAAGAAACAAAGAACATAACCAAACAAACTTGAAATACAGTCGTGACAGGATCGGGAATCTTCGATTTGCTTTGTATTAACTCCCTTCATGAGAAAACTCTCTTACAATCAGCACAAAAAAGTCCAGCCTGGTGCTCTTCTTTCTCTGTTCTATTTATACAAAAGGGTGCCAGGTGCTTTCTTTACATGAGTTGGTGCAATAGGATACACTTGTCCGTAAAATTAGATACAAGATGTGGTGGTTCCGTTTGGCAGCTGTTATGAGTGAAGCCACTCCATCTCTTCAACTCCGTTTTCAAAGTGCGCCAGGTGCTTTTTTCTGCATAGACTCGGTGCATATCCTACATTTGTCCAGGAACTGAGATATGAGTTGTGACGGTTTTGCCTGACAACTGGCTTCGGCAAAATATCATTCTTGTGCTAAATGCAGAAGTTGATTTCCCATAAATTCATCAACAACATTAAGGATGCCGAGTCGTGCGCTGGGTTGAATTAGATGCTCATCAATTTGAGCCATCCCTACCCTGTCCATTTTAGATATTTCCACCAAATCTCTCTCATTTTTCTCTTTTATGTCAAGGGAGATCCGCTCCATGTTTATTTGCCTCAGCGCCTCTGTGTCTCCTCCATTTCCCATCCCTAATAGTTCAGCGTTTATGTTTTTGCAGGTTTCTTCGAGTGAATTTGTCACTTTTTGTGCCTGTTCTCTGCTCAAAGTAATATCATGCTCCCAGTTCTTTAACAAAATATTACCTCTTGTCTGTTCGGCAATGGAGAGCTCGGGGGTTCCTGTTGAAAACCTATTATTGGTAGCTATCACTGCTTCCTGGAAGACAATTCGAGTAGCCTCTGCGTTTCTTTCCTTGATAGTCAAATTCTCGGAAATTTGATTCATTAACAAGCAGTCGTTTCGAAACTCCCCGATCTTGTTTAGTAGGCTCTGTTGAGCAGAAGAGACCTTGCTTCGAATGTCGATTGCTCGAGATTTGATCATATCGACGTCGATCACCTTGCTCTCTGCAACCTCTACTTTAGCCTGTAATTGCATGATCGTATCCCTCTGGTGGTCGGACTGCACCCGACCATTTCGGATAATTGAATTCGCCTGTTCGAGCTTGGTCTTGAGGACCTCAATTTCTTTCCTATCGGGAAATTGGGCCAGCTCTATTGCCCCGGTTGTTTGACTCTTAGCGTTTTCTTCCGCCGAAGCCACCCTGGCTTCTAAGGTCTTGATCAGGCGATTTTTTGTTTTGAGCTGCCTCTTTAATGCTTCGACCGAGAATCGATTTGCCGTTGCGTACGCTCCTAGCATTCCTGCAATTTCTGTGGCAAATTCATCCTTCTTTTTATTCATTCCATCGGTCATTACTTTGAATCTTTTAGCAGTAGACTCTCCCTCTTGATAAAACTCTCGCTTCACCACGACTTTCCTCTTTTTGTCAAAAAAGAATTCGTTGGGAGGTAGTTCTTCTGCCCTTATAGGCCTCAATTCTTCGCCAAATATCCAACCTTCGCTAACACCTGCTTGTGCTGATTGCAAGGGTGTGATAGAGGTGATGGGTTGCCCGATTTGTTTCGCAGCTTCCCTCGGTGTGCTGAGTGGACTTTGCTGTTTCGGGGGGTCGGGAGTCTTCGTTCCTGCCTCTGGATTCTGATCTTCGGGTGGACCTGTATCTTTTATTTCCTCCTCTGGATGAGGTCCCTTGGGAGGACCAGCAGTTTTCTCTCTTGTTTCGGGATTTCCTCCTTGTTATGGATTCTTCTCCTGCTTAGACTCTTTCTTCGTTTTGGGATTCTTCTCCTGCTCAGGACTCTTCTGCTGCTCCCCTTCTTGACGTTTTTCGGGGTTAGAGGTTTTCCCCTCGGAACTTTCGACCTCCTTTCCCTGATCTTTGGGAAGTCCTAGGCCTCCCAGCACCACGGGGAGACATCGTTTCCTGTTTGCTTGAAACCTTAAGACAGAATCCCTGTCTTCGGCCGGTAGGGATTTGATTCGGAATTGTACTTCTGAATAGGATTGGGCCCCTCGGAAAACATCATCCGAGGGTGAGTCTTCATGCTCAAACCTTTTTAAACCACAATTTCCTAAATGAGTACTCACGACCCTCTGTGGATCATGCCTTTTATATTCAATTTAGGCCAAATTCAAGCCTTCTAAGGCTGCAGCCTCAGCCTTAGCATGTCCAAAATCTAACAAGGAAAAAGAATTAAGCCGGATAGGAAAAGACGACCATACCTTTTTTGCTGATGCTTTTAATTCTTTGCTCACGCCTCCAATCACTGTTTGGCGAGCGATTTCGCGACATGCCAATTTGTCGGGGATAAATTGTGGGAGCGCCAGAGGAGGAACAACTACCCCGAATACTCTCAAATAGGAGAATTCCTCCTCCACATACCAGTCTGTGATATGGTTCAGATTTGCGACCATGCCATCCGGGATGCGGGGTGGCAAAAGGCCAAAAATGGTGACGTGCAGGGGCACTATCACCCAGTTAAAAATTTCATAAATGAAATCATTTTCATTATTCTCCCACAGTTTATCGTGGTACACATGCACAACTTTATCTTCGGATGGACTCCAAGCCCATTTCATTAAGGGAAAAGGCGTCCTGGCGCATATAACATCCATGATATACGCGGACATGTAGAATCCGGACGGCTTCCCGGCTGCCTTCTTCTCTTGGTACTCGGTGATTTTGTTGAATAAATTATCAGAGAGCATTTTTGCCCAATTGAATGAGAAACCTTCTGCCACCCGAAAAATGAGGGGCACCCACTGGACGTAAAAATGAGCCGTGTCCTCCGATCCGAACAACCGACAAGTCATCATCGCCACATACCTGTAATTTGGTTCCAACGAAGAAATCGAATACACACCCTCGTTGTTCACCCTGAATGTGGAGGAGCGAGATACCCAATCCTTTATCAAGCCTGGCATAGTCTTGTCAAATTCGTTGCATTCCTTCTCT
>JASDQU010012595.1:241108-257884 GCA_032191745.1 Picea mariana
GCAAAAATGAGCATACTTGGAAAGGCGATCCACCACCACCATTATGACTGATTTATTCCCCGATTTGGGTAAGCCTGTAATAAAGTCCATAGAGATATCCTTCCAAATAGCAGGGGGAATCGGAAGCGGTTGGAGGGTGCCTGGAGATTTGATTGTTTCTCCCTTGTTGCGTTGATACACCTCACATTCAGCGACAAACTTACGTATGTCCTGTTTCATACCATCCCAAAAAAAAGAACGTTTGACTCGGTCATATGTTTTGGTGAACCCTGAGTGCCCCGCTGTGGGTGTAGCATGAAGCTCAGAAAGCACTGTGGATTTGAGCTTGGATTGTTTACTTAAATACAAGCGGCCTTTGTATCGAAGCTCATCTTGGAGCTAGGAGTACCCTAGGGGAGTCGGAGCCTTGTTCTGCAGTTGCTGGATCAGATGCGAACTTTTGGGATCTTGAAGCCATTCCTGGCGCACAGCTTGGAGCCAATCGGGTACAATGAAGGAAAGAGAAAAAAGGGATCCTTCATCTTCATATTTTCGGGATAGTGCATCCACCACAACATTGTCTTTTCCCTTCTTGTAAATGATCTCATAATCATATCCAAAGAGCTTAGTCACCCATTTTTGTTGTTCCTGGGAGGAAATGCGTTGTTCCAGAAAGTACTTGAGGCTTTGATGGTTTGTCTTAATTTGGAAGCGTTGTCCCAAGAGATACGGATGCCACAGCTTAACAGCATGCAGAATCGACAACATTTCTTTTTCATAAATGGGTTTGCCCAGATTCTTTTCAGACAATTGCTTGCTAGTGAAGGCCAAAGTTCGACCCTCTTGCATAAGGACAACGCCGATTCCTTTCCCTGAGGCATCACACTCCAACACAAAGGTATTTGTGAAGTCAGGAAGGGCCAGAACCAGAGTGCTACACATGGTCGTCTTCAAGGTTTGAAAATCTTGAGAAGCTGCTGGAGTCCAAGTGAAAGAGTTCTTTTTGAGGAGAGCCGTGAGAGGTGCTGCAATCTTTTCATAGTTCTTAACGAACTTGTGATAATACCCTGTGAAGCCAAAAAATCCACGCAAGCTTTTGAGAGTCTTTGGGTGTGGCTAGTCTTGCATAGCTTCAATCTTTTTTGGGTCCTGTTAGCATCGGAAGTCACTCCTGGATTGCAGCAGGAGTAGAGCCCGACACCCATCAGTTTAATGTCACGATTTGTTTATAAAGGGATGATCAATTGGAAGTAAACTCAGAACAATATCGTCTCAACTCTGAAACTAGGCCAGGCATGCATGGGCAAGTGAGGTCTTAGATAAACTTCAAACAATGAGTTGTAATAAGGGTGAGTAGGGGGAAGACTTGTATGAGAAGAGTGCATGGGTCTGTCATAAACATCAGGTTTCTAATAGAATGGGGAAGAAAGCGTCCAAACGCAAGATCCTCTTACATTCAAACACAGAAAACCAGAGAATACAACGATGAAATGATAAATCCTTTATCATATCATAACTGCAACAATTCACACGAATCAGTCGTTCACGAACTCTCTCAGCATAAGATGAAAACTTATATGGAATAGGAAAATTGTTTGTCATAAAACAAGAAATCTCATATACAGATGCACAGCCAGAGAACTAGAATGGTTGTTAAAACTTTACAGTCGGGAGCTTCGCTCTACCATCGATAGGTACCAAAAATGGCGAAAACGCCTACATATACTCAAAACAACAATAGCAACAAAATCAAGACGTTGCATTAAATGCATTGCGTCTGCATGGCTTCTGACAATCTGCACCTGTAGTCTCTGAATGATCGTGCACCTATGGCAGACGCAATCAAACTTCTGATAGCTCCGTAGGCGAATCGTCGTGCTCTTAATTCATCGCTGGAATTTCCCATTAAGGCGGAGATGATGTCTAACCACCACCAACTGCCTTAATAACTGCTTCATTGGGATTGAGAATGTCCCGGCCAGCTCGACACTTCTGGGACGTGGGAGACCCCTCGCACTGCCACCTAGATGAGCTGAACAACCTGATGAATATGCGTGGGGGCCAGCGAGAAGGATGGGGCGCATAATGGGAGTGGTGGCACCAAAACCATGAGGGTGAGATAAGAAGTGATGAGGTGTGAGAGAGGTGACAGGGGAAGACACATGGCGGAAGGCAATAAGCGGAGGGGGGAAGAGATGAGATATGATGGGCACGTTTCAATGAGAGGCTGATGTGGAAGGGAGCGGGACACACAACGGGCGGTGAGTGGATGATGAGATGGGGGGAGGGACCACATGGACCAGAAAAGGGGAGGTGGACATAGGTTGAAAGATGAGGAAGGGCTTAAAGGGAGTGAGCCTCATCGCATGGCTCGGAGGAGAGCAGATGACAAGGGGAAGGATGGTACAAAAGATGACACGACAGGAAAGGGACCCACGTCGGTTAAACGTAGAAAAATAGAGGATGCCCGGATTGCCTGTGCGCCATTGATCCAGGTGCTCTAATCGCAGTCGTCGGAGAGATGCTTCCTCGATTTCGGACCCNAGTGAGCCTCATCGCATGGCTCGGAGGAGAGCAGATGACAAGGGGAAGGATGGTACAAAAGATGACACGACAGGAAAGGGACCCACGTCGGTTAAACGTAGAAAAATAGAGGATGCCTGGATTGCCTGTGCGCCATTGATCCAGGTGCTCTAATCGCAGTCGTCGGAGAGATGCTTCCTCGATTTCGGACCCTCCCCCTCTGCTTAAAGGTAGAAAGGCGGGGGGGGTCCAGAATCCAATGTGCGCCGTTGATTCGGGCGCTCTAATCGCAGCCGTCGGAGAGATGCGTCCTTGATTACGGATCCCCCCCCCCTCCGCTTAAAGGTAGAAATGCGGGGGGGCTCCGGAATCCAATGTGCACCGTTGATCCGGGTGCTCTAATCATAACCGTCGGAGAGACGCATCCTCGATTCCGAACCCCCCCTCCGCTTAAAGGTAGAAAGGCGGGGGGGCTCTGGAATCCAATGTGCGCCGTTGATCCGGGCGCTCTAATCCCTGCCATCCAGATTTGATTTCCATTTAAACACAGATGCATTTTCATCCCGAACCTAGGGTAAGTGGGTTTTAACCCATTCCTTCACATTTTACCCCTCTTTACAAGTAATGTCGCTAACATTAGGCTCCATGGGGGATAGAGTCATCCCTGTGATGCTCTAAGGACTCTTTTTGCAGATCCAGTGCCTTGCTGTTGGGATATGGAATCATTTATTAAGCTGAAAACAAAAACAATATTTACAAAACAAAAGATCCGATTACAGCTCACAAAAAACATTTTTTCAAGAAATGCCCATTTACTGGGCCATTAAAAACTTCTTTGCCTTCCAAATCCTGCAACCTGTAAGTATTGTTTGAAAATACTTTAGAGATCTTGAAAGGCCCAAACCAGAGGGCATCAAACTTACTGTGCTTGCCCTTTTCCTACCTGGGTGCATCCCATTTGAGCACCAGATCATTCGGCTCGAAATCTCTCTTTCTGCTCTTCCTGTCAAAAACCTACTTAATCTTCTGCTGATGATTGTAGGCCCTGTTCATGACCTGCTCTTTGATTTGCTGCACTTCCACCATCTGATGAATCATTCTAACCATATTGTCAGGCTCTCCTTCGAGGTACTAGAGGAATTTCACCACAGATAAGTTGAGCTGAGTAGGGAAAACGACTTCTGTCCCGTAAACAAGTTGGAAAGGTGAGATGCCTAGGGACTTCTTTGTTGTCACTCGGTTAGCCCATAGAGAAAATTTGAGTTTTGAATCCCAGGCCCTTTTATTGTCTTCCATTAATTTATTAATGAGCTTGATCAGACTTTTATTGGAAGACTTTGCCAGTCCGTTTCCTTGAGGATAATAGGGAGTAGAGTGAATCAATGAAATCTCAAATTGTTCACAGAACTTGACCAGAGGATCATACCTGAAGGGGGCGGCATTGTCAGTGACAATTCTGTTGGGGAAACCAAATCTGGCTAAGATGTCATCCAGGAAGCTGATAATTACTTTGTGAGAAGTGCTCCTGGTGGGAACAACCTCTATCCACTTGGTGAAATAATCTATCATAGTCAGGATTCATCTGTGCTGGCCACTTGAGGGGGGATGAATTTCTCCAATGAAGTCCAATCCCCACTACTGAAAGGGTGCTGAAACTACTACAGGCTTTAATGGCAGAGATTTGAGCTGTTGCTTTCTTGAGAACTTCTGGCATTTGATGCAAGCTCTGATTTAAAGTGGGCCAATAATACCCAGCTCGGAGGATCTTGTGAGCTGTGGTCTTCCAAACATGATGACCTCTGCAAGGACCACTATGGAAATCAATCATAACCTTCTGGGCTTCTTGTGGGCCCAGGCACCTTAAAAATACCCCTAGAGGGTCTTTCTAGTACAAGGCTTGGTTAATGAAGCAATATCTGATAGCCTTGAGTTTTAAAGCTCTTGCCTTTCTTTTTCCCATCCCATCAGGAGGCTTCAATTCTTGAAGAAAGTACAAGATATCCTTGTACCAGGAGCATGTTGCTAAGGATAAGGCACTCTGAGAATTCTTACTGGATGATTCGGCTTGCGGAATTTCTAAACAGGCGTTGATGAGACTAATCCCCAAAGATTTGCAATTAGATTCAGCTAGCAGCTTGGCTAAACCCTGCCCCTTTATCAACTTGGTGGGCTTAATCTCCAGATCAAATTCTAAGATCTTGGCAATCCACTTGCCTCTTCTTCCATCTATGTCAGGCTGTATAAGAATGTCCTTCACAGAGGCCGAAGGAACATATGCAGTGATCCTCGAGTGAAAGACATATACTCTGAAAGCTTTGAGAGCTTTCACCAAGGCATAGGCTTGTTTCTCCATGATCTCGTACCGGAGTTCTGCATCTCTCAATTCCTTGTTGTAGAAGGCAATAGGTTGCTCTTTCCCTTGATCATTTTTCTGCAACAAGACCGCTGCTACTGTATCATAAGAAGCAAAAGAAAAAATCAGGAAATCTTTGGAATAATCAGGATTGATTAGCACAGGTACCTCAGTCAATGCCCTCTTTATTTGGACAAAGGATTCCCTGGGTTCAAAAGTCCATTTTACTTCATTTCCCTTCCTGAGCATGGTTGTGATGTGTTTCACCAGTTCAACAAAATTTGAGACGAATCTCCTCAGAAAATTTATCTTCGCCAAAAAGGCCTGAACTTCCTTCTTAGATCTGGGAAGTGACAGGGTCTGAATTGCCTCTACCCTACTAGGATCAATTCTCACTCCCTCTGCTGATACTATATGGCCCAATAGCTTCCCCTCCTTCATAGAAAACAAATATTTCTTGGGGTTTAAAGATAGGCCAAACCTCCGACACTTCAGGAAAACCTTCTTCAAGTGGCAGCAATGCTCCTTGTCTGTCCTAGAGAAGACCGTTATGTCATCTAGGTAGATTACCACAAACTGTTCCTTCTCCCCGATGAAAGCTATGTCCATGGCTCGCTGAAATGTTGCTCCTGCGTTCATCAATCCGAAAGGCATTTTGGCATACATGAATGTGCCCCAAGGAGTGGTGAAGGTCATTTTTTCCCTATCCTCAGGCATGACTGATATCTGGTTATAACCAGAAAAACCATCAATCATGGATATTCTAGATGCACCAGTGACCCTCTACAATATGTGTTCCATGCTGGGTAGGGGATAATTATCTTTCCTTGAGCTCCTGTTCAGGTTCCTAAAATCAACATAGAGTCTGATCTCTCTGCTTTTCTTTCTTACCGGAACCAAATTGGCCACCCATTCGGAATATCTCAAGGGGACAATGATCTGGGCTTCTAACAACTTCTTCACCTCTTTCTCCATAACAGGCAGCAACATGGAATTTATCTGTCTTAGTTTCTGCCTAAACGGCTTAGCCTCTTCCTTCAGTGGGATCTTGTGTTCGATGACGGATGTGTCATATGTCTTGAGGTCTTCGTAGGTCCATGCAAACAGATCAGCAAACTCTCTTAGTAACTCAGTATATTTAGCCCTCTGTTCCTGGGTTAAACTCCTTGACAACTTGACAAACTTAGGCTCCTCTGGTGTGCCAATGTTGCACTCAGCTGTGTCAGCATCATCACCTGAAACTCTACCCTTTACTTCCACATCATTCCCATCGAACAATATTTCTAACGGGACTAGTCCTCTCGGAATGTAATTGCTCAATATTTGAATAATCTGGTGGTTAGCAATTTTATTTAAAAACACCCTAGGGTGAGGGTCACCTTCCATGTCAGGATCCTCGTCAATGTGCAATGCAGAAAAATCATCAATAGATTGGAGAAATTTTTCGATTTCCAGATCATCTTCAAATACCTTCCAATGCTTGACATTGTCTGGTACATAGGGTTTATATTTTATTTCAACATCAGATTTGACCATAGGCTGCTTTCTGAGCTTAAGAGGAGGCTCGGGAGCATGAGTGAGTTGCAGTAGACTGGAACCTAAATCAGTTTCCAAGACAAAAATGGGATGATTGGTGGGATTGGCTTCATCGCTGATTATATAGGCCAATTGGGCTTCTCTGTACAACCTCCTATGTTCTCCCCCAAACACTGGGATAGTAGCATAGGTCAGGTCCATTTGCAAAGTTCCCCCCATTCTTTTAATCCAAGATCTTGACAATAGCATACTGAACTTGGGGGGGACATCATCCACTACAATATCCATGACCACACTTTTCATGGGCAACTGAAACAAGGTCACGACCAGGTCTTTGATAACCCCTAGACATTGAACTCTCCCGGAGTCAAAGGAATAGAGGTCATGATAGGCTCGGGTGACTTCTAGTCCTATTTCTTCCATGACGGTTTTGGGCATGAGGTTGTGAGAAGCCCCTGAATCCATCAAGTAGTTGTGCAGTACCTTGTCATGTATGTTCAAGGAAGTGTAGAAGGGAGGGAATGAGTCATTCCTATATTCTACCATAGGACCTAGAATAACTGCAGGCTTTTCATCTTGCAAATTGATGGAGTCTGTGGGAAGGCTTGAGACCTCAGACTGTAAAATCTCAGAGAAGCATTTCTTGAACCCTTCATGTTTAATCAATTCGGTCAGGGGCATAGGGATTCTGATCTTTTGAATTTCATGCTCGAAATTAAAAGAAGATGTAAGCTTAGGGATTTCTCTCGTTTCGGGAACATGACTCTGCATAATGGGAGAGAGGGGTTGGGTCTTCTTACCTCTGTGACTGTCTGCTACTTCATTAGCAGGCTTCTCTGTTCTAGTGGACTGCTCAGGAACGTCAGGTGCTATTGTCTTCTTCTTAGACCTCAGATCATACCTGCCTTGGATGCCACTAGCCTTGTCTCCCTTGCTCAATTCATTTAGCTGACTGTTCATGAGAGACTCCTCGTATGCTGATTGAGTGAGATGAGGGAAAGGGGGAGTATCTCCGAAGCAATGGATTTCAGGATCAAGCTCATCTGTCTCCCCTTCTTCCTCTTTGGCCACAAAATTTTTCTGAAAAGGGGCCTGAATTCTCTGGTCTTCTCTGTCTCTTCCTCTTTCTTTTTGCACATTCGGGGGAGTAAAATTTTTTGGCCTCCTAAAACCTCCTTTATTTTCGGCGCTCTGAGGGCCCTTGTATGCTTTCCTCCCTTCCATCTTCAGTCTCTCCATCTCTGCAGACAGAGACTTCATCATCTGGGTCAGTTCGTCCACTTGAGTGTGGGGCATCGATGGGCCAGAAGTTGAGGCTTCGTATTTTCCCTTTCTTCTATCTGCATCGGCTTTGTTCCTCAATCTGTCAGCTGCTAATACATTGGATTCCACTTCTATAGCCACGTCTTGTATTTGAGCTAAGGAGGTGGCTCTTCTTTCTCTCAATAAAAGACAGAAATTGGGGCCAAACGCACTGGCATAAGAAATCTTGGCTGAGGCTTCTGAAGGCTTTATTTCAGTAGGGATTTTGTTATACATCTTATTGAATCTTTTGGAGAAGTCAGAGACAGATTCTCCTTCCATTTTCTTCAAAGACCCGAACTCTGTCATGTAATACATGAAGTCTTTCCTATCACCCCACTACCTCAGGAAAGCATTATCCAGGGCTTCGATCCCAGCAATAGATTCGGGGGCCAATCCTCTAAACCACTTCCTTACCTCGCCATCCAGGCTCTGGACGAGGACTCTCATCCAGACATCTTCATTTTCAATGTTTAGATTTTCTGCATAACTGTAGAAAGCAACCAGGTGCTCTTCTGCAATTATGTCCTCTTCTCTAGTGAACTTGGGCATGTATTTCAAGTAGTCTCTAGCAGGGAGAGGATTCATGGAATGGGGTAGGATTAAGGGGGCATATCTGGCATCGACTATGGCGTCCATTCTATTCAGAGGGGGATTAGAACCAGCCATAGGAATATTAGGTAGTGGAGAGCCTGTAGGAGAAGGAGTGTGAATAGGAGATATCAGAAAAGAGTTTCTTGAAGGAGAGGGAGACAACGGGGAAAACAGAGAGAGAGATAAGGGACTTGAATGTGCAGATGCTTCTCTCTGTGCAGTAATAGTAATAAAAGGAGGGGTGGTGAAACCTTCTGAGGCCTGAGGTCTGTGCTGAGGCACAGCTTCCAGGGAGGGGGGAGCGACAAGGATCTCTCTTTCTGATGCCAAACCAGGAGGGGAAAACTCGGCAGGAACACTCTCGAAATTCAGAAAATGGGAAACCTCAGAGAAAGGATGGCTATGAAGTTGCGAACAAGAAAATGGAGTTTTTACGGAAGGAGGTGGGGAAATACGTGGTTAAGTGGCGAAGCTTTATCCTTGAGAGGGCTTCCCTTTTCTGATAATCACCTCCGGATTTTCTTCAGGCATGGCTAGAGGCAGCTGTGGATGGGACCGCGTGTGTCTACCGCTGGAAGCCACAACTAACCCAATAGGTTCGCCGCAGTGGAGTCGTCACAATGGAGTCGCTAGGTGCACAATAGAAATCTTCAAGGGCTCTGATGCCTAATGCACCTTCAGAATCAGGAGCTCAATGTCGTTCAATCCCGGGGAAAATTTTCAACTTCGTCCTTGGCAACAACGCCAAAAATGTTAGCGTCGGAAGTCACTCCTGGATTGCAGTAGGAGCAGAGCCCGACACCCATCAGTTTAATGTCATGATTTGTTTATAAAGGGATGATCAAATGGAAGTAAACTCAAAACAATATCGTCTCAACTCTGAAACTAGGCTAGGCATGCATGGGCAAGTGAGGTCTTAGATAAACTTCAAATAGTGAGTTGTAATAAGGGTGAGCAGGGGAAAGACTTGTATGAGAAGAGTGCATGGGTCTGTCATAAACATCAGGTTTCTAATAGACTGGGGATGAAAGTGTCCAAACGCAAGATCCTCTTACATTCAAACACAGAAAACCAAAGAATACAATGATGAAATGATAAATCCTTTATCATATTATAACTGCAACAATTCGCACGAATCAGTCGTTCATGAACTCTCTCAGCATAATATGAAAACTTAGATGGAATAGGAAAACTGTTTGTCATAAAACAAGAAATCTCATATACAGATGCACAGCCAGAGAACTAGAATCGTTGTTAAAACTTTACAGTCGGGAGCTTCGCTCTACCATCGATAGATACCAAAAATGGCGAAAATGCCTACATATACTCAAAACAACAAAAACAACAAAATCGAGACGTTTCATTAAACACATTGTGTCTGCATGGCTTCTGACAATCTGCACCTGCAGTCTCTGAATGATCGTGCACCTATGGCAGACGCAATCGAACTTCTAGCAGCTCCGTAGGCGAATCCTTGTGCTCTTAATTCGTCGCTGGACTTTCCCATTAAGGTGGAGATGATGTCTAACCACCACCAACTGCCTTAATAACTACTTCATTGGGATTGAGAAAGGCCTAGACAACTCGACACCTATGGGACGTGGGAGACCCCTCGCACTGCCACCTAGATGAGCTGAATGACCTGATGAATATGCATGGGGGCCAGCACGAAGGATGGGGCGTATAATGGGAGTGGTGGCACCAAAACCATGAGGGTGAGATAAGAAGTGATGAGGTGTGAGAGAGGTGATAGTGGAAGACACATGGCGGAAGGAAATAAGCGGAGGGGCGAGGAGATGAGATATGATGGGCACGTTTCAATGAGAGGCTGATGTGGAAGGGAGTGGGACACATGGTAGGCAGTGAGTGGATGATGAGATGGGGGGAGGGACCACATGGACCAGAAAAGGGGAGGTGGACAGAGGTTGAAGGATGAGGAAGGGCTTAAAGGGAGTGAGCCTCATCACACGGCCTGGAGGAGAGCAGATGACAAGGGGAAGGATGGTACAAAAGATGACACAACAGGAAAGGGACCCACATCGGTTAAACGTAGAAAAATAGAGGATGCTTAGATTGTATGTGTGTCATTGATCCAGGCACTCTAATCGCAGCCGTCGGAGAGATGCGTCCTCGATTTTGGACCCCCCCCCTCCGCTTAAAGGTAGAAAGGTGGGGGGGCTCCGAAATCCAATGTGCACCGTTGATCCGGGCGCTCTAATCGCAGCCTTCGGAGAGATGCATCCTCGATTCTAGACCCCCCCCCTTCTTCTTAAATGTAGAAAGGCGGGGGGGCTCCGGAATCCAATGTGCGTTGTTGATCCGGGCGCTCTAATCCCTGCCGTCCAGATTTGATTTCCATTTAAACACAGACACATTTGCATCCCGAACCTAGGGTAAGTGGGTTTTTAACCCATTCCTTCACATTTTACCCCTCTTTACAGGTAATGTCGCTAACAGGCCCACCCTGACGCCATCCGTTCCCACCGGATGACCCAAGTATTCTACTTCTGAGGCACCAAAAGCACATTTGGACTGTTTCAGGATAAGTTGGTGCTGAGAGAGTAGGCAAAGAACTTGATCCACATAAGTAAGATGGTCTATCTAGGTTTTGCTATAGATGAGGATATCATCAAAGAAAACGAAGACAAAATGACGGAGAAAAGGGCAGAAAACATGGTTCATGAGGCTCTGGAAGGTGGAGGGGGCGTTACACAAACCAAAGGGCATGACCAAAAACTCATAGTGGCCCTCATGAGTGCGAAAGGCAGACTTGGGAATGTCAGCCTCTTTCATACGTATCTGGTGATAGCCTGAGTGAAGATCAAGTTTGGTAAAGAATTGGGCGCCACTCAATTCATCCAGGAGGTCATCAATGACAGGAATGGGAAATTTGTCTTTGATGGTTAGTTTGTTGAGAGCACGGAAGTCAGGACACATTCTCCAAGAACCTTCTTTCTTCAGTACCATGACGACTGGAGAGGAGTAAGGGCTCGTACTAGGACGAATGAGGCCGACAATAAGGAGTTCCTGGACCATTTTTTCAATTTCATTTTTTTGTGCAAAGGGGTGGCAATATGGATGTATATTGGGGGGAAGGCTTCCTGGGACAAGGGGAATGGAATGATCATGGACACTGCGGGAAGGAGGGATTCCTTGGGGAGTGGAAAATACCATTTGATGTTTAGAAAGGAGGGCTTGAAGGTCTTGTGGCACTGGTGGGGTCTCTGTGGCTTGTATGGTGTGGAGTTGGGCAATGACACCAGAATGACCTTTTTTGAGTAGTTTTTCCATGCGATGAGAACTGATGACCTCAGGTGAACCAGCAGTGATGCCTTGAAATTTATATTGGTGGCCTCCTTGGTCGAATTGCATGGTTAAGTTCTGAAAATCCATGAGAATGGGACCCAAAGTCCTTAGCCAGTCTGCACCCAACACAATGTCGCAACCGCCCATGTCAATAGCAAACATATGGGATTTTAGGTGGTAGTCACCGATTTGGAGACGCACATTTTCACAGCGCCCGCCACATTTCATAGAACCACCATTGGCAATCATGATTTGGAAATTGTTGACAACATGGATGTAGCAATGGGTTTCTTGGGTAATGCAGCGATGAATAAAATTGTGGGTGCTGCCACTATCAACCAGAATGATGACCTTTCGGTGCTTGATGTAACTGATTAACTTGAGGGTTTGGGGGGTAGAGAATCCGGTGAGAGCATTGAGGGAAATGATCGGTTCCACTTTGGGACGGTCGAAGGGAGGGTTTATGTCAGTGATTTCTAGTGACTCAGGCACAAGGGGAGTGTCAACATCCTCTTCCAGAATATCCTCAGAGATGGCCATAAAAATATTTTGTTCCTTACATTTGTGGCCTGGGAAATAGTTGTCATCACAATTATAACAAATTCCTTTGAGTTTGCATTCAGCCATTTCAGCCCTGGTCAATTTTTGGATTTTTAATGGGGCGAAGGGAGTAGTGGGGTTTACTGGTTTAGGGCGAGGGATAAAGGAAGGCTTACGGTTTTGAGAGGAAACAATTTGTTGTGCTTCTTTAGCTTTTTTGGTAGCCTCCACCCAAGTCGTAGGTCAAGCCATGAGGACATGGGCCCGAATCTCCTCCTTGAGGCCACTGATAAAAAACTCTCGAAAGAAAGCATCAGTCATGCCCTCTGTTCGAAAAGCCAGTCGCTCAAATGCAGCTATGAAGTCTTCTACTGTGCCTGATTGCTTCAATTTTGTCAAACGACCCAAATGGTTGGTGTTAGTGTCAAAGCGTTCATAAAGCTCAGTCACAAATGGGGTCCAAGCAATATACCCTTAACAAGATTTTTTCTCCATTGCCACCATTGCCAGCGTTCTTGATCTAGATGGAGAACACCATACCGGAGTTTGGCCAAGTCATCTGTAATGTTGTAGAGAGAGAAATAATGTTCCATTTTGGGTGACCCAACCAGTGGGGTCCGAGCCATCAAATTTGGTTACATCCACCTGTGAAAGGTGTATGTCCCGTTGAAAGTGATGGGGTTGAAAGGAATGGGAAGAAGTTTCACCTTCAGTCTTTTTATGTGCATCAGGGAAAGAGTCATCGGTAGGGATCTTGAGTTTGGTGCAGAGTGATGCAAAGACAGATTCAAGCTGGGTGGTCAGTTCATGTTTGACTTCTGCCATTGCGGACTGCACGACTACATTTACAGATGCATCACAGGAGGCAATAGTAGGACTGAATTGTTGCACTTATTGTTGGGTCTCGAGGAAACCAGATTGCAAGGTGTTGAAGCGAGACTCTAGTTCTTGGCTACGGGTATGGGCCATGAGGATGGGTGAATTGAAAAGGGAGTGGTGGGGGTCAGAAATTTTTACAGAAAAATGATATGGATGAATGTGATAAGGGAGAAGAGATGAATCTAATGGAATATGTCTCTAATGGAAGAGATGAATCTAATGGAAGATATGAATCTAATGGAATAGATGAATGATATGGAATTATTATTATTATTATTATTATTATTATTATTATTATTATTATTTTTACAGCTACGGGGTTATACTTTGGTTTGAAGAATGTTGCAGTGTTGAAATCCCCACATTCTGAACCAGAGAGAAATGTGTATTTACTTAGCAACCCAAACACAGATGTGCGACAATAGATCTCAACGATTTAATTTGTTTATGTTTATGTTTATGTTCCCCAAGGGTTAGGTATTCAAGGGTTCTACAGATTCTGCAGACAAGGGTTTGCACTGTGCTATAGCTCTCTGATATATGTGCAGGGTCCAACAATAGTACTCGACCCAATATCTCAGGGCACTAACTAAGGAGGATAGACCGTACCCTTATCCGTACTACCCGACTACCTAGGTACTAGAGAGTATCTGCCCGAGTGTTGTTCTCGGTGACACTATAGCAGTCCGGCGGCCGATAGGTTTATCTAAAGAGGGCTTCAGGAAATCTAGGTAGATCCGTACATAGGTGTTGTTTGATGCACTACCACTCTGTGGCTTAAAGACGCCAGAATACATATCTACCCTGAAAAAAAATACCCACAATTTCTGCCAAGGAAAGTGCTCTGATACCACTTGCAAGATACTAGATATATAAAATATTTAGAACATAAATAAAATGCTAGAAATGGCAGAATAACAGTAAAATATCCAGTAGAATATTCACAATACACATAAATGATATAAAAATAGCAATAGAAATAGCAGTTTGATTAAGAGAGCAATGTTCACAGGCCTCTTCGAAGGGGCAACCTCCAATCGAGCAGTGCTCTGTTACAATAATCTCCAAGCTAGGGTTCTCATACCCTCGACCCTTATTTATACTAAATATGTCTATTAAGAGAAGCATCTAGAGAAAGATCCTTCTAGAAGTAGAAGCTTCTATTAGGTCTTCTTACATCCGCCTTATTCTATTTTATTGAAAGGCCTTATTAATATTGACCTTTATTACATCCGAATACATTGATCTACCTATGTGCAGGTTAGGACCTTAACATAAGGAGAATGAAAATTTTATTTATTTCTCCCCCCATCGTGGGTGTGTTACAAATTGGTATCAGAGCATGGTTACAACACTTGACCTACTTGGGCTCATGGACGAGTCACTTAAAAACTCTATTTGGAGTACTTTTAAAAAGAACGACACTCTACCTTACCTCTTTCTTAAAAGGGTCTGATTTAAAAATGTTAGTAAAGAAAAGAATGAGATTTTCTACTATGTGTATGCATTTAATACATTGAGCCATGTATTGTTCATAAACTGATATACTGTTATCTAACCATAAGTGTTTTTGGAAACACTCGAGCAGTCAGTGAATCATGGGGAAAATCCAAGACTAAAGGATGGTGATGTGTCATGAAGTGGGGGATTTCTCCCACAATAGAGACAAAGAATATGACGAAAGGAGGGTGGTGGAAACCCCTCCAGATCTGGCTGAAACTATAAGAAGCCTCAAGGCCGAGTTACAGAGTTTCAAGGCTGACAACGAGAGATTGATAAAGGAGCAAGAGAAACAAATAGAAATTAACACAGTCTTGCTATAGAGATTATCCGACATATAGAGGCAACTACAGCATGAACCCGTAACCAAGACCGACGACACAAGAAGATAAGTCTGATTTCACTAAGTGACCCCACTGGGAGAAGTACTGCAAAGAAGGTCCAACCTAGAGGTAAGGAACACTCATCGGGAGAGTCCTCTAGAAAGGAAGTTGAAAACTTCGAAGGATCTTCTAGTAGTAGGGTCAACTCGCATTCTCAGAGGGAAGGAAAGAAACGGAAGCGTTCCAAAACCTGTGGTCCTGAAGAGTTCAAAAAATCCAAACCACCCTCTTTCGACGGTGAGATCAAGAAGGGAGAGGAAGAGGAGGACTGGCTGCTTAGACTAAAGAAGTATTTCAGAGTCCATGACTTCTCAGAAAACTTGAAGGCCCGAGTAGCCACTTTCAACCTAAATGGAAAGACTTCCATTTGGTGGGAAGACCTTAAGAATGTGAAAGGGATTCATGAAGAAGACCTATCTTGGGAACAATTTGAAAAATACTTTAGGAAGAAGTATCTGTCAGAAAAGTATTTCGACGAAAAGACTAAAGAATTATATGAACTCAAGCTGGGGAAACTCACTATAGAGAAATATGTCAACGCATTCCTTGAGTTGTTGAGGTACGTAGCCTACATAAAAGAAGAAAAGTCCAAGGTGCAACGATTCATTAGTGGGCTACCTAAAGACTATTAGAACATGATGAGTTTGATGAGCCAAGGACCCTATAAGACACTATTCGAAAGGCAAGATATTGTTATGAACAGTTTGGGCTTCAACCAGAACCTTGCGAAGGCTGGAAGAAAAATAATAGTTCAGGATTTCAGAAAAAGGGATTTAAATCCCCAAGATTTAAAAACTATAAGAAGGATTCAAGGATGAGCTTTCCGACCTGAAGTGTACACCAACTGAATTAGCCTTCCCAAAGCGGAAATAAACCTCTTGGATCAACCCCAAGAAAGACTTATAACCCAAAGAAAGAACCCTTGAAATGTTGGTGTTGTGGAGAAGAACATCTACTGAGGGACTATCCCCACAGACAATAGAACAATAGGAGAATTTACAACATCCAGGAAGCTACCATCGTTAATGACATGGCCAGGAGCATGCCACAAATTTATGCAGTCGTGGATAATAAACAAGCCGACCACCAAGCTTCAATGGCGGAGATGGAAGGTATGATTGCCAACCATCTGGTGTCTGTTTTAATTGACCCTAGTTCAAATTTGAGTTATGTGGCCCCTCGGGCCGTTGGTAAGCATAAATTACAACCACATAAACATGCCAAGCCATGGTTGGTACAGTTAGCCACTGGCACCAAAATAAAGGTGGCGGAGGCCATACTAGACTGTCAATTCATCATCGGTGGATTGCCCACCCGAGTGACCCTTAACGTACTACCCCTGGGTTCGTATGATTTTTTGATTGGTATGGATTGGTTGGCTGCTTATAAAACTAAAGTGGACTGTTATCATAAAACTTTAGAATGTGTAAATGAAGAAGGGAGAAAGATAACCCTACAAGGGATCCAAAAACCTGTCTCGGTGAGATGAATATCAGCTCTTCAAATGAGAAAGTATTGCAGAAAGGGATGTCCTCTATATGTGATACAGGTGTTGAAATTGGTTGAGAATGATAGACCAAGCCTAGAATACCACCCCATACTAAGAGAGTATAGAGATGTGTTTCCGAAATAGGTAGTGGGTCTATCTCCGAGAAGGGACATTGACTTCTCAATAGAACTTGCACCAGGAGCGATGCCTGTGTCTATGATCCGGATTATTTTCGGCACGAAATGAGAGCGGAGATATAATAAAGAAATGCACAGAGATATCGCGTATATCCAGTAATATAACAAAAATATATCAGAGATGCAACCATAAACACAGAGATACAGTAATACACGATTTCTATTAATGAAAGAAATGTACAGAGACTGTAAAAA